>JANJGN010002745.1:0-60177 GCA_026770705.1 Isurus oxyrinchus
CCCTAACAGCGCCGTGGGTGTACCTACACCACAGGGACAAAATCCTGGAATTCCCTCCCTAACAGCGCCGTGGGTGTACCTACACCACAGACGGGGACAAAATCCTGGAACTCCCTCCCTAACAGCGCCGTGGGTGTACCTACACCACATGGACAAAATCCTGGAACTCCCTCCCTAACAGCGCCGTGGGTGTACCTACACCACACACGGGGGACAAAATCCTGGAACTCCCTCCCTAACAGCGCCGTGGGTGTACCTACACCATATGGACAAAAATCCTGGAACTCACTCCCTAACAGCGCCGTGGGTGTACCTACACCACACGGACAAAATCCTGGAACTCCCTCCCTAACAGCGCCGTGGGTGTACCTACACCACAGGGGACAAAATCCTGGAACTCCCTCCCTAACAGCGCCGTGGGTGTACCTACACCACACGGACACAATCCTGGAACTCCCTCCCTAACAGCGCCGTGGGTGTACCTACACCACACGGACAAAATCCTGGAACTCCCTCCCTAACAGCGCCGTGGGTGTACCTACACCACAGGGGACAAAATCCTGGAACTCCCTCCCTAACAGCGCCGTGGGTGTACCTACACCACACGGACAAAATCCTGGAACTCCCTTCCTAACAGCGCCGTGGGTATACCTACACCACACACGGGGACAAAATCCTGGAACTCCCTCCCTAACAGCGCTGTGGGTGTACCTACACCACACACGGGGACAAAATCCTGGAACTCCCTCCCCTAAAAGCGCCATGGGTGTACCTACACCACACGGACAAAATCCTGGAACTCCCTCCCTAACAGCGCCGTGGGTTGTACCTACATCCACACGGACAAAATCCTGGAACTCCCTCCCTAACAGCGCTGTGGGTGTACCTACACCACAACGGACAAAATCCTGGAACTCCCTCCCTACAGCGCTGTGGGTGTACCTACACCACAGGGACTAAATCCTGGAACTCCTCCCTAACAGTGCCGTGGGTGTACCTACACCACACGGACAAAATCCTGGAACTCCCTCCCTAACAGCGCTGTGGGTGTACCTACACCACACGGACAAAATCCTGGAACTCCCCTCCCTAACAGCGCCGTAGGTGTACCTACACCACACGGACAAAATCCTGGAACTCCCTCCCTAACAGCGCTGTGGGTGTACCTACACCACACGGACAAAATCCTGGAACTCCCTCCCTAACAGCGCCGTGGGTGTACCTACACCACACGGACAAAATCCTGGAACTCCCTCCCTAACAGCGCCGTGGGTGTACCTACACCACACGGACAAAATCCTGGAACTCCCTCCCTAACAGCGCCGTGGGTGTACCTACACCACACGGACAAAATCCTGGAACTCCCTCCCTAACAGCGCCGTGGGTGTACCTACACCACACGGACAAAATCCTGGAACTCTGTCCCTAACAGCGCCGTGGGTGTACCTACACCACACGGAACAAAATCCTGGAACTCCCTCCCTAACAGCGCTGTGGGTGTACCTACACCACACGGACACAATCCTGGAACTCCCTCCCTAACAGCGCCGTGGGTGTACCTACACCACACGGACAAAATCCTGGAACTCACTCCCTAACAGCGCTGTGGGTGTACCTACACCACACGGACAAAATCCGGGAACTCCCTCCCCTAACAGCGCCGTGGGTGTACCTACACCACACGGGGACAAAATCCTGGAACTCCCTCCCTAACAGCGCCGTGGGTGTACCTACACCACACACGGGGACAAAATCCTGGAACTCCCTCCCTAACAGCGCCGTGGGTGTACCTACACCACACGGACAAAATCCTGGAACTCCCTCCCTAACAGCGCCGTGGGTGTACCTACACCACACGGGGACAAAATCCTGGAACTCCCTCCCTAACAGCGCCGTGGGTGTACCTACACCACATGGACAAAATCCTGGAACTCCCTCCCTAACAGCGCCGTGGGTGTACCTACACCCACACGGGGACAAAATCCTGGAACTCCCTCCCTAACAGCGCCGTGGGTGTACCTACACCACATGGACAAAATCCTGGAACTCCCTCCCTAACAGCGCCATGGGTGTACCTACACCACACGGACAAAATCCTGGAACTCCCTCCCTAACAGCGCCGTGGGTGTACCTACACCACATGGACAAAATCCTGGAACTCCCTCCCTAACAGCGCCGTGGGTGTACCTACACCACACGGGGACAAAATCCTGGAACTCCCTCCCTAACAGCGCCGTGGGTGTACCTACACCACATGGACAAAATCCTGGAACTCCCTCCCTAACAGCGCCGTGGGTGTACCTACACCACACGGGGACAAAATCCTGGAACTCCCTCCCTAACAGCGCCGTGGGTGTACCTACACCACATGGACAAAATCCTGGAACTCCCTCCCTAACAGCGCCATGGGGTGTACCTACACCACACGGACAAAATCCTGGAACTCCCTCCCTAACAGCGCCGTGGGTGTACCTACACCACACAGACAAAATCCTGGAATTCCCTCCCTAACAGCACTGTGGGTGTACCTACACCACACGGGACAAAATCCTGGAACTCCCTCCCTAACAGCGCCGTGGGTGTACCTACACCACATGGACACAATTCTGGAACTCCCTCCCTAACAGCACTGTGGGTGTACCTACACCACACGGGGACAAAATCCTGGAACTCCCTCCCTAACAGCGCCGTGGGTGTACCTACACCACACACGGGGACAAAATCCTGGAACTCCCTCCCTAACAGCGCCGTGGGTGTACCTACACCACATGGACAAAATCCTGGAACTCCCTCCCTAACAGCGCTGTGGGTGTACCTACACCACACGGGACAAAATCCTGGAACTCCCTCCCTAACAGCGCCGTGGGTGTACCTACACCACAGGGACAAAATCCTGGAATTCCCTCCCTAACAGCGCCGTGGGTGTACCTACACCACAGACGGGGACAAAATCCTGGAACTCCCTCCCTAACAGCGCCGTGGGTGTACCTACACCACATGGACAAAATCCTGGAACTCCCTCCCTAACAGCGCCGTGGGTGTACCTACACCACACACGGGGACAAAATCCTGGAACTCCCTCCCTAACAGCGCCGTGGGTGTACCTACACCACATGGACAAAATCCTGGAACTCACTCCCTAACAGCGCCGTGGGTGTACCTACACCACACGGACAAAATCCTGGAACTCCCTCCCTAACAGCGCCGTGGGTGTACCTACACCACAGGGGACAAAATCCTGGAACTCCCTCCCTAACAGCGCCGTGGGTGTACCTACACCACACGGACACAATCCTGGAACTCCCTCCCTAAGAGCGCCGTGGGTGTACCTACACCAGAGGGGACAAAATCCTGGAACTCCCTCCCTAACAGCGCCGTGGGTGTACCTACACCACACGGACAAAATCCTGGAACTCCCTCCCTAACAGCGCCGTGGGTGTACCTACACCACACGAGGACACAATCCTGGAACTCCCTCCCTAACAGCGCTGTGGGTGTACCTACACCACACGGACAAAATCCTGGATCTCCCTCCCTAACAGCGCTGTGGGTGTACCTACACCACAGGGGACAAAATCCTGGAACTCCCTCCCTAACAGCGCCGTGGGTGTACCTACACCACACGGGGACAAAATCCTGGAATTCCCTTGCTGACTGCAGCGTTCCCGGAGGAGTGAATGGCCTGTTCCTTGCACGCCCTACAGGTGGAGCCCGGGCGCATCTTCAGCAACATCCAAGACATCATCCGCGTCCATCGGGAGAGCTGGCAGGAAGTGTTGTCACCCGTGCTGGACCTCACGGTGCAATCTGGGAACCCGCTGGACCCCGTCCTCCTTTGCCAAGGCCTCCAGACGGTGAGGAGACGAGGAGGGGGGGGAGGGGTTGGGGGGAGGGAGGGACGAGGAGGGGGTCAGATTTGGTCCAGCCAAGGCGAGACTCGGAGGGGGAAGGAGCTCATTTATACGTGCTCGAGGACCCATCATCCATCAACACATTCAGGCCAAGCACGTCCTGGAGAGTTAGACGGGGAACTTGGGGGACCTACAGATCCCTGTCGCTCTCCCCGTGGTGACACGTCAGCCAATCAGAGCCAACTTGCTAAGCAGCACTCCGCCGGGTAGGTTCTCCAACCCCGACACCCCTCCCTATCTCTGTAACCTCCTCCAGCCCCTACACCCCTCCCTATCTCTGTAACCTCCTCCAGCCTCTACACACCTCCCTATCTCTGTAACCTCCTCCAGCCCCTACACCCCTCACTATCTTTGTAACCTCCTCCAGCCCCTACACCCCTCCCTGTCTCTGTAACCTCCTCCAGCCCCTACACCCCTCCCTATCTCTGTAACCTCCTCCAGCCCCTACACCCCTCCCTATCTCTGTAACCTCCTCCAGCCCCTACACCCCTCCCTATCTCTGTAACCTCCTCCAGCCCCTACACCCCTCCCTGTCTCTGTAACCTCCTCCAGCCCCTACACCCCTCCCTGTCTCCGTAACCTCCTCCAGCCCCTACACCCCTCCCTATCTCTGTAACCTCCTCCATCCCCCTACACCCCTCCCTATCTCTGTAACCTCCTCCAGTCCCCTCCTCCCCTCCCTATCTCTGTAACCTCCTCCAGCCCCTACACCCCTCCCTATCTCTGTAACCTCCTCCAGCCCCTACACCAATCCCTGTCTCTGTAACCTCCTCCAGCCCCTACACCCCTCCCTATCTCTGTAACCTCCTCCAGCCCCTACACCCCTCCCTATCTCTGTAACCTCCTCCAGCCCCTACACCCCTCCCTATCTCTGTAACCTCCTCCAGCCCCTACACCCCTCCCTATCTCTGTAACCTCCTCCAGCCCCTACACCCCTCCCTATAACTGTAACGTCCTCCAGCCCCTACACCAATCCCTATCTCTGTAACCTCCTCCAGCACCTACACCCCTCCCTATCTCTGTAACCTCCTCCAGCCCCTACACCCCTCCCTATCTCTGTAACCTCCTCCAGCCCCTACACCCCTCCCTATCTCTGTAACCTCCTCCAGCCCCTACACCCCTCCCTATCTCTGTAACCTCCTCCAGCCCCTACACCCCTCCCTATAACTGTAACGTCCTCCAGCCCCTACACCAATCCCTATCTCTGTAACCTCCTCCAGCACCTACACCCCTCCCTATCTCTGTAACCTCCTCCAGCCCCTACACCCCTCCCTATCTCTGTAACCTCCTCCAGCCCCTACACCCCTCCCTATCTCTGTAACCTCCTCCAGCCCCTGCACCCCTCCCTATCTCTGTAACCTCCTCCAGCCCCTGCACCCCTCCCTATCTCTGTAACCTTCTCCAGCCCCTACACCCCTCCCTATCTCTGTAACCTCCTCCAGCCCCTGCACCCCTCCCTATCTCTGTTACCTCCTCCAACCCCTGCACCCCTCCCTATCTCTGTAACCTCCTCCAGCCCCTACACCCCTCCCTAACTCTGTAACCTCCTCCAGCCCCTACACACCTCCCTATCTCTGTAACCTCCTTCAGCCCCTACACCCCTCCCTATCTCTGTAACCTCCTCCAGCCCCTACACCCCTCCCTATCTCTGTAACCTCCTCCAGCTCCTACACCCCTCCCTATCTCTGTAACCTCCTCCAGCACCTACACCCCTCCCTATCTCTGTAACCTCCTCCAGCCCCTACAGCCCTCCCTATCTCTGTAACCTCTCCAGCCCCTACACCACTCCCTATCTCTGTAACCTCCTCCAGCCCCTACACCCCTTCCTAACTCTGTAACCTCCTCCAGCCCAATCACCCCTCCCTATCTCTGTAACACCCTCCAGCCCGTGCACCCATCCCTATCTCTGTAACCTCCTCCAGCCCCCTACACCCCTCCCTATCACTGTAACCTCCTCCAGCCCCTACACCTCTCCCTATCTCTGTAACCTCCTCCAGCCCCTACACCCCTTCCTATCTCTGTAACCTCCTCGAGCCCCTACACCCTTCCCTATCTCTGTAACCTCCTCCAGCCCCTACACCCCTCCCTATCTCTGTAACCTCCTCCAGCCCCTACACCCTCCCTATCACTGTAACCTCCTCCAGCCCCTACACCCTTCCCTATCTCTGTAACCTCCTCCAGCCCCCTACACCCCTCCCTATCTCTGTAACCTTCTGCCTTTGAGATGGATATAGTATCAGCTGGAGTAGATCGAGAGGGAGCGTGAGATGGGAGGGGGGGGGTAGGGAGAGGGGATGGGGTGGGGGGAGGGGAGAAAGCAGGGGAAGGGCTGAGGGAAGGGATGATGGGACGTAAGGGAGGGGTGCGAGGGTGACCCCGTGGGCGAGTGGCAGGTACAAGAGGAGCATGCGGATTCTGTATGAGGTGGGAGGGGGGTGTTGGGAGGGAGGGAGGTGGGTGGGAGTTGAGGACGAGGGCCGGAGTGGGTTGCGAGAGGGAGGGAGAGGGTTGGGCTGGAGGGTTTTGATGGGGTGAGGGTGTCAGTGGGAAGTGATAAGCACTGACTAAGTGTCGGACCCTGCTCTCTCTCCCCCTCCTTCACCCCCACCCCCACCCCGCTCCCTCCCCGCTCTCCTGACCCACAGTTCCCGGACCGATTCCACTGCTACGTTACTTATTGCCTCTCGGAGGCCCGGTGCTTGCAGTATGCTCACATCACCCAGCAGAACAACAAACTGTTCGCCATGTACGTCAAGGTGAGTACCCACCTGCGCTCCGCAGTAGGCAGCTCGGAGTGGAGACAGGAGCCTCTCGGGCCTGCGGATTCAGGCGCACTGACCCCGGGGAGGGGATCGGGGGCCTCTCGGGCCTGTGGATTTAGGCTCACTGACACCGGGGAGGGGATCAGGGCCTCTCAGGCCTGTGGATTTAGGCTCACTGACCCCGGGGAGGGGATCAGGGCCTCTCGGGCCTGTAGATTTAGGCTCACTGACCCCGGGGAGGGGATTGGAACCTCTCGGGCCTGTGGATTTAGGCTCACTGACCCCAGGGAAGGGATCGGGAGCCTCTCGGGCCTGTAGATTTAGGCTCACTGGCCCCGGGGAGGGATATGGGGCCTCTCAGGCCTGTAGATTTAGGCTCACTGACCCCGGGGAGGGGAACGGGGGTCTCTCAGGCCTGTGGATTTGGGCTCACTGACACCAGGGAGGGAATTGGAACCTCTCGGGCCTGTGGATTTAGGCTCACTGACCCCAGGGAGGGAAATGGGGCCTCTCAGGCCTGTAGATTTAGGGTCACTGACCCCGGGGAGGGGATAGGGGGCCTCTCGGGCCTGTAGATTTAGGCTCACTGACCCTGGGGAGGGGATCGGGGGCCTCTCGGGCCTGTGGATTTAGGCTCATTGACCCCGGGGAGGGAAATGGGGCCTCTCAGGCCTGTGGATTTAGGCTCACTGACCCCGGGGAGGGGATCAGGGCCTCTCAGGTCTGTGGATTTAGGCTCA
The DNA here is from genome assembly GCA_026770705.1 of Isurus oxyrinchus. Classification (NCBI taxonomy): domain Eukaryota; kingdom Metazoa; phylum Chordata; class Chondrichthyes; order Lamniformes; family Lamnidae; genus Isurus; species Isurus oxyrinchus. Next base: position 7,414 of record JANJGN010002745.1, read on the forward strand.
CGGACCCCGGGGAGGGGATCAGGGCCTCTTGGGCCTGTGGATTTAGGCTCACTGACCCCGGGGAGGGAATGGGGGCCTCTCAGCCCTGTGGATTTAGGCTCACTGACCCCGGGGAGGGAATGGGAGCCTCTCGGGCCTGTGGATTTAGGCTCACTGACTCCAGGGAGGGAAATGGGGCCTCTCAGGCCTGTGGATTTAGGCTCACTGACCCCGGGGAGGGGATCGGGAGCCTCTCGGGCCTGTGGATTTAGGCTCACTGACCCCGGGGAGGGGATCGGGAGCCTCTCGGGCCTGTGGATTTAGGCTCACTGACCTCGGGGAGGGGATCGCGGGCCACTCAGGCCTGTCGATTTAGGCTCACTGACTCCAGTGAGGGAAATGGGGCCTCTCAGGCCTGTGGATTTAGGCTCACTGACCCCAGGGAGGGGATCGGGGCCTAACGGACCTGTGGATTTAGGCTCACTGACTCCAGTGAGGGAAATGGGGCCTCTCAGGCCTGTGGATTTAGGCTCACTGACTCCAGTGAGGGAAATGGGGCCTCTCAGGCCTGTAGATTTAGGCTCACTGACCCCAGGGAGGGGATCGGAGCCTCTCGGGCCTGTAGATTTAGGCTCACTGACCCCGGGGAGGCGATCGGGAGCCTCTCGGGCCTGTGGATTCAGGCTCACTGACCCCGGGGAGGGGATCAGGAGCCTCTCGGGCCTGTAGATTCAGGCTCACTGACCCCGGGGAGGCGATCGGGGGCCTCTCGGGCCTGTGGATTTAGGCTCACTGACCCCGGGGAGGGGATCAGGGCCTCTCGGGCCTGTAGATTTAGGCTCACTGACCCCGGGGAGGGGATCAGGGCCTCTCGGGCCTGTGGATTCAGGCTCACTGACCCCGGGGAGGCGATCGGGGGCCTCTCGGGCCTGTGGATTCAGGCTCACTGACCCCGGGGAGGGGATCAGGGCCTCTCGGGCCTGTGGATTCAGACTCACTGACCCTGGGGAGGGGATCGGGGGCCTCTCGGGCCTGTGGATTTAGGCTCACTGACCCCGGGGAGGGAAATGGTGCCTCTCAGGCCTGTGGATTCAGACTCACTGACCCTGGGGAGGGGATCGAGAGCCTCTCGGGCCTGTGGATTCAGGCTCACTGACCCCGGGGAGGGGATCGGGAGCCTCTCGGGCCTGTGGATTCAGGCTCACTTACCCGAGGGAGGGGATCGGGGCCTCTCAGGCCTGTGGATTTAGGCTCACTGACCCCGGGGAGGGGATCGGGAGCCTCTCGGGCCTGTGGATTCAGGCTCACTGACCCCGGGGAGGCGATCGGGAGCCTCTCGGGCCTGTGAATTCAGGCTCACTGACCCCGGGGAGGCGATCGGGAGCCTCTCGGGCCTGTGGATTCAGGCTCACTGACCCCGGGGAGGGGATCGAGGGGATCGGGAGCCTCTCGGGCCTGTGGATTTAGGCTCACTGACCCCGGGGAGGGGATCGGGGCCTCTCAGGCCTGTAGATTTAGGCTCACTGACCCCGGGAAGGGGATCGGGAGCCTCTCGGGCCTGTGGATTTAGGCTCACTGACCCCGGGGAGGGGATCGGGGGCCTCTCGGGCCTGTGGATTCAGACTCACGGACCCCGGGGAGGGGATCGGGAGCCTCTCGGGCCTGTGGATTCAGGCTCACGGACCCCGGGGAGGGGATCGGGAGCCTCTCGGGCCTGTGGATTCAGGCTCCCGGACCCCGGGGAGGGGATCGGGAGCCTCTCGGGCCTGTGGATTCAGGCTCACTGACCCCGGGGAGGGGATCGGGAGCCTCTCGGGCCTGTGGATTCAGGCTCATGGACCCCGGGGAGGGGATCGGGGGCCTCTCGGGCCTGTGGATTTAGGCTCACTGACCCCGGGGAGGGGATCGGGAGCCTCTCGGGCCTGTGGATTTAGGCTCACTGACCCCGGGGAGGGGATCGGGGGCCTCTCGGGCCTGTGGATTCAGGCTCACTGACCCCGGGGAGGGGATCGGGAGCCTCTCGGGCCTGTGGATTCAGGCTCACTGACCCCGGGGAGGGGATCGGGAGCCTCCCGGGCCTGTGGATTCAGGCTCACGGACCCCGGGGAGGGGATCGGGAGCCTCTCGGGCCTGTGGATTTAGGCTCACTGACCCCGGGGAGGGGATCGGGGGCCTCTCGGGCCTGTGGATTCAGGCTCACTGACCCCGGGGAGGGGATCGGGAGCCTCTCGGGCCTGTAGATTCAGGCTCTGCTCTGATCACCGGGATGGGTGGCGGTGGGGAGGAGGGGGAGGGTGGGAGGGTGGGAGTAATCTCGGGCCAAGTTGAGTTGAGGTTGACCCCCCCACCCCCACACACTGCTGCTTTTGTCCATGCAGTGGGCTGAAACACACAAGCAGAGCAACAGGATGCGGTTGAACGACCTCCTGGTTAAACCACACCAACGTCTGACCAAGTACCCGCTGCTGCTCAGGGCCATCCTGAAGAAAACGGAAGGGGCCAACGCCAGGGAAACCATCACCAGCACGGTAAGGAGCAGCGACCTAACCTTCCTTCGCAGGCATACACTTACCCCCGTCCCTCTATCACCCCCCCTCTCTCTCTCTCTCTCAGGGAGATATCTGTACACTGACTGGTGTCTCTCAGTCCCTCTCTCTCAGGGAGATATCTGTACACTGACTGGTTTCTCTCAGTCCCCTCTCTCTCTCAGGGAGATATCTGTACACTGACTGGTGTCTCTCAGTCCCTCTCTCTCAGGGAGATATCTGTACACTGACTGGTGTCTCTCAGGCCCTCTCTCTCTCAGGGAGATATCTGTACACTGACTGGTGTCTCTCAGTCCCTCTCTCTCTCAGGGAGATATCTGTACACTGACTGGTGTCTCTCTGTCCCTCTCTCTCTCTCAGGGAGATATCTGTACACTGACTGGTGTCTCTCAGTCCTCTCTCTCTCTCAGGGAGATATCTGTACACTGACTGGTGTCTCTCTGTCCCTCTCTCTCTCAGGGAGATATCTGTACACTGACTGGTGTGTCTCTCTCCCTCTCTCTCTCAGGGAGATATCTGTACACTGACTGGTGTCTCTCAGTCCCTCTCTCTCTCTCAGGGAGATATCTGTACACTGACTGGTGTCTCTCAGTCCCTCTCTCTCTCAGGGAGATATCTGTACACTGACTGGTGTTTCTCAGTCCCCTCTCTCTCAGGGAGATATCTGTACACTGACCGGTGTCTCTCAGTTCCCTCTCTCTCAGGGAGATATCTGTACACTGACTGGTGTCTCTCAGTCTCTCTCTCTCTCAGGGAGATATCTGTACACTGACTGGTGTCTCTCTCTCTCTCTCTCAGGGAGATATCTGTACACTGACTGGTGTCTCTCAGTCCCCTCTCTCTCAGGGAGATATCTGTACACTGACTGGTGTCTCTCAGTCCCCTCTCTCTCTCAGGGAGATATGTGTACACTGACTGGTGTCTCTCAGTCCCTCTCTCTCTCAGGGAGATATCTGTACACTGACTGGTGTCTCTCAGTCCCTCTCTCTCTCTCAGGGAGATATCTGTACACTGACTGGTGTCTCTCAGTCCCTCTCTCTCAGGGAGATATCTGTACACTGACTGGTGTCTCTCAGTCCCCTCTCTCTCAGGGAGATATCTGTACACTGACTGGTGTCTCTCAGTCCCCTCTCTCTCTCAGGGAGATATCTGTACACTGACTGGTGTCTCTCAGTCCCTCTCTCTCTCAGGGAGATATCTGTACACTGACTGGTATCTCTCAGTCCCTCTCTCTCTCAGGGAGATATCTGTACACTGACTGGTGTCTCTCAATCCCCTCTCTCTCTCAGGGAGATATCTGTACACTGACTGGTGTCTCTCAGTCCCTCTCTCTCTCAGGGAGATATCTGTACACTGACTGGTGTCTCTCAGTCCCTCTCTCTCTCAGGGAGATATCTGTGCACTGACTGGTGTCTCTCAGTCCCTCTCTCTCTCAGGGAGATATCTGTACACTGACTGGTGTCTCTCAGTCCCTCTCTCTCTCAGGGAGATATCTGTACACTGACTGGTGTCTCTCAGTCCCTCTCTCTCAGGGAGATATCTGTACACTGACTGGTGTCTCTCAGTCCCTCTCTCTCTCAGGGAGATATCTGTACACAGACTGGTGTCTCTCAGTCCCTCTCTCTCAGGGAGATATCTGTACACTGACTGGTGTCTCTCAGTCCCCTCTCTCTCTCAGGGAGATATCTGTACACTGACTGGTGTCTCTCAGTCCCTCTCTCTCTCAGGGAGATATCTGTACACTGACTGGTGTCTCTCAGTCCCTCTCTCTCTCTCAGGGAGATATCTGTACACTGACTGGTGTCTCTCAGTCCCCTCTCTCTCTCTCAGGGAGATATCTGTACACTGACTGGTGTCTCTCAGTCCCCTCTCTCTCTCAGGGAGATATCTGTACACTGACTGGTGTCTTTCAGTCCCCTCTCTCTCAGGGAGATATCTGTACACTGACTGGTGTCTCTCAGTCCCTCGCTCTCTCAGGGAGATATCTGTTCACTGACTGGTGTCTCTCAGTCCCCTCTCTCTCTCAGGGAGATATCTGTACACCGACTGGTGTCTCTCAGTCCCCTCTCTCTCAGGGAGATATCTGTACACTGACTGGTGTCTCTCAGTCCCCCCTCTCTCTCAGGGAGATATCTGTACACTGACTGGTGTCTCTCAGTCCCTCTCTCTCAGGGAGATATCTGTACACTGACTGGTGTCTCTCAGTCTCTCTCTCTCTCAGGGAGATATCTGTACACTGACTGGTGTCTCTCAGTCCCCTCTCTCTCTCAGGGAGATATCTGTACACTGACTGGTGTCTCTCAGTCCCTCTCTCTCTCAGGGAGATATCTGTACACTGACTGGTGTCTCTCAGTCTCCTCTCTCTCTCAGGGTGATATCTGTACACTGACTGGTGTCTTTCAGTCCCCTCGCTCTCAGGGAGATATCTGTACACTGACTGGTGTCTCTCAGTCCCTCGCTCTCTCAGGGAGATATCTGTTCACTGACTGGTGTCTCTCAGTCCCCTCTCTCTCAGGGAGATATCTGTACACTGACTGGTGTCTCTCAGTCCCCCCTCTCTCTCAGGGAGATATCTGTACACTGACTGTTGTCTCTCAGTCCCCTCTCTCTCAGGGAGATATCTGTACACTGACTGGTGTCTCTCAGTCTCTCTCTGTCAGGGAGATATCTGTACACTGACTGGTGTCTCTCAGTCTCTCTCTCTCAGGGAGATATCTGTACACTGACTGGTGTCTCTCAGTCCCCTCTCTCTCTCAGGGTGATATCTGTACACTGACTGGTGTCTCGCAGTCTCTCTCTCTCAGGGAGATATCTGTACACTGACTTGTGTCTCTCAGTCTCTCTCTCTCAGGGAGATATCTGTACACTGACTGGTGTCTCTCAGTCTCTCTCTGTCAGGGAGATATCTGTACACTGACTGGTGTCTCTCAGTCTCTCTCTCCCAGGGAGATATCTGTACACTGACTGGTGTCGCTCAGTCCCTCTCTCTCTCTCTCAGAGAGATATCTGTACACTGACTGGTATCTCTCAGTCCCCTCTCTCTCTCAGTGAGATATCTGTACACTGACTGGTGTCTCTCAGTTTCTCTCTCTCAGGGAGATATCTGTACACTGACTGGTGTCTCTCAGTCTCTCTCTCTCAGGGAGATATCTGTACACTGACTGGTGTCTCTCAGTCTCTCTCTCTCAGGGAGATATCTGTACACTGACTGGTGTCTCTCAGTCCCCTCTCTCTCAGGGAGATATCTGTACACTGACTGGTGTCTCTCAGTCCCTCTCTCTCTCAGGGAGATATCTGTACACTGACTGGTGTCTCTCAGTCCCTCTCTCTCTCAGGGAGATATCTGTACACTGACTGGTGTCTCTCAGTCTCTCTCTCTCTCAGGGAGATATCTGTACACTGACTGGTGTCTCTCAGTCCCCTCTCTCTCTCAGGGAGATATCTGTACACTGACTGGTGTCTCTCAGTCCCTCTCTCTCTCAGGGAGATATCTGTACACTGACTGTTGTCTCTCAGTCCCCTCTCTCTCAGGGAGATATCTGTACAATGACTGGTGTCTCTCAGTCCCCTCTCTCTCTCAGGGAGATATCTGTACACTGACTGGTGTCTCTCAGACCCTCTCTCTCTCAGTGAGATATCTGTACACTGACTGGTGTCTCTCAGTCCCTCTCTCTCTCAGGGAGATATCTGTCCACTGACTGGTGTCTCTCAGTCCCCTCTCTCTCTCAGGGAGATATCTGTCCACTGACTGGTGTCTCTCAGTCCTCTCTCTCTCAGGGAGATATCTGTATACTGACTGGTGTCTCTCAGTCTCTCTCTCTCAGGGAGATATCTGTACACTCACTGGTGTCTCTCAGTCCCCTCTCCCTCACGGAGATATCTGTACACTGACTGGAGTCTCTCAGTCCCTCTCTCTCTCAGGGAGATATCTGTACACTGACTGGTGTCTCTCAGTCCCTCTCTCTCTCAGGGAGATATCTGTACACTGACTGGTGTCTCTCAGTCCCTCTCTCTCAGGGAGATATCTGTACACTGACTGGAGTCTCTCAGTCCCTCTCTCTCTCAGGGAGATATCTGTACACTGACTGGTGTCTCTCAGTCCCTCTCTCTCAGGGAGATATCTGTAAACTGACTGGTGTCTCTCAATCCCTCTATCTCTGGGCGATATCTGTACACTGACTGGTGTCTCTCAGTCCCTCTCTCTCAGGGAGATATCTGTACACTGACTGGTGTCTCTCAGTCTCTCTCTCTCTCAGGGAGATATCTGTACACTGACTGGTGTCTCTCAGTCCCTCTCTCTCAGGGAGATATCTGTACACTGACTGGTGTCTCTCAGTCTCTCTCTCTCTCAGGGAGATATCTGTACACTGACGTGTGTCTCTCAGTCCCCTCTCTCTCAGGGAGATATCTGTACACTGACGGGTGTCTCTCAGTCCCCTCTCTCTCAGGGAGATATCTGTACACTGACTGGTGTCTCTCAGTCCCTCTCTCTCAGGGAGATATCTGTACACTGACTGTTGTCTCTCAGTCCCCTCTCCCTCTCAGGGAGATATCTGTACACTGACTGGTGTCTCTCAGTCCCTCTCTCTCAGGGAGATATCTGTACACAGACTGGTGTCTCTCCGTCCCCTCTCTCTCAGAGAGATATCTGTACACTGACTGGTGTCTCTCAGTTCTCTCTCTCTCACGGAGATATCTGTACACTGACTGGTGTCTCTCAGTCGCTCTCTCTCAGGGAGATATCTGTACACTGACTGGTGTCTCTCAGTCCCTCTCTCTCAGGGACATATCTGTACACTGACTGGTGTCTCTCAGTCCCTCTCTCTCAGGGAGATATCTGTACACTGACTGGTGTCTCTCAGTCCCTCTCTCTCAGGGAGATATCTGTACACTGACTGGTGTCTCTCTGTCCCTCTCTCTCAGGGAGATATCTGTACACTGACTGGTGTCTCTCGGTCCCCTCTCTCTCTCAGAGAGATATCTGTACATTGACTGGTGTCTCTCAATCCCTCTCTCTCAGGGAGATATCTGTACACTGACTGGTGTCTCTCAGTCTCTCTCTCTCTCTCAGTGAGATATCTGTACACTGACTGGTGTCTCTCAGTCCCCTCTCTCTCACGGAGATATCTGTACACTGACTGGTGTCTCTCAGTCCCTCTCTCTCAGGGAGATATCTGTACACTGACTGGTGTCTCTCAGTCTCTCTCTCTCAGGGAGATATCTGTACACTGACTGGTGTCTCTCAGTCCCTCTCTCTCAGGGAGATATCTGTACACTGACTGGTGTCTCTCAGTCCCTCTCTCTCTGGGAGATATCTGTACACTGACTGGTGTCTCTCAGTCCCTCTCTCTCAGGGAGATATCTGTACACTGACTGGTGTCTCTCAATCCCTCTCTCTCAGGGAGATATCTGTACACTGACTGGTGTCTCTCAGTCCCTCTCTCTCTCAGGGAGATATCTGTACACTGACTGGTGTCTCTCAGTCCCTCTCTCTCTCAGGGAGATATCTGTACACTGACTGGTGTCTCTCAGTCCCCTTTCTCCCTCAGGGAGATATCTGTACACTGACTGGTGTCTCTCAGTCCCTCTCTCTCAGGGAGATATCTGTACACTGACTGGTGTCTCTCAGTCCCTCTCTCCCTCAGGGAGATATCTGTACACTGACTGGTGTCTCTCAGTCCCCTTTCTCCCTCAGGGAGATATCTGTACACTGACTGCTGTCTCTCAGTCCCTCTCTCTCAGGGAGATATCTGTACACTGACTGGTGTCTCTCAGTCCCTCTCTCCCTCAGGGAGATATCTGTACACTGACTGGTGTCTCTCAGTCACCCTCTCTCTCAGGGAGATATCTGTACACTGACTGGTGTCTCTCAGTCACCTCTCTCTCTCAGGGAGATATCTGTACACTGACTGGTGTCTCTCAGTCCGCTCTCTTTCAGGGAGATATCTGTACACTGACTGGTGTCTTTCAGTCTCTCTCTCTCTCAGGGAGATATCTGTACACTGACTGGTGTCTCTCAGTCCGCTCTCTTTCAGGGAGATATCTGTACACTGACTGGTGTCTTTCAGTCTCTCTCACTCTCAGGGAGATATCTGTACACTGACTGTTGTCTCTCAGTCCCCTCTCTCTCAGGGATATATCTGTACACTGACTGGTGTCTCTCAGTCCGCTCTCTTTCAGGGAGATATCTGTACACTGACTGGTGTCTCTCAGTCCCTCTCTCTCTCAGGGAGATATCTGTACACTGACTGGTGTCTCTCAGTCCCCTCTCTCTCAGGGAGATATCTGTACACTGACTGGTGTCTCTCAGTCCCACTTTCTCCCTCTGGGAGATATCTGTACACTGACTGGTGTCTCTAAGCTATATTATAAGGGTCTGTCACTTATGTGTTAATGTGGGACTGAGTACCGCAGTGACACACAGTGATGTATGATCTACTGGCATCAGTCTATATTGGACAGAGCAGAGTGTATAAGCAACTTGGAGGCCAGGCAATAACCCTTTGCTGTATCTATGTGCGTGGCACTTCCTAGTTAATAAAAACATACAGCTAACAAACTGAGGGCTACGGAGACATCATAAATATTCATTGAGGCGCATCCAACAGTTAACAAGACAAGAGACTCCCTCTTTGATATGAAACACCTGCGAAGCAGGCAGACGAAGGAGCCGAACAGGATCCAGAACTGAATTCAAAAATTTAAAACATGCAGCAGGAATTTAAACAGATTTATAATCGCAGTTTGTAATCTATAAATACAGAAAAAGCACTGACTCACACTTAATATGGTTCCCAAACACACACACTGACTCTCACTGGGGTACGGGTCCCACACACACACTGACTCTCACTGGGGTACGGGTCCCACACACAATGACTCTCACTGGGGTACGGGTCCCACACACACTGACTCTCACTGGGGTACGGGTCCCACACACACACTGACTCTCACTGGGGTACGGGTCACACACACACACTGACTCTCACTGGGGTACGGGTCACACACACACACACTGACTCTCACTGGGGTACGGGTCCCACACACACTGACTCTCACTGGGGTACGGGTCCCTCACACACACTGACTCTCACTGGTGTACGGGTCCCACACACACTGACTCTCACTGGGGTACGGGTCACACACTCACACTGACTCTCACTGGGGTACGGGTCCCACACACACTGACTCTCACTGGGGTACGGGTCCCTCACACACACTGACTCTCACTGGTGTACGGGTCCCACACACACACTGACTCTCACTGGGTTACAGGTCCCACACACACTGACTCTCACTGGGGTACGGGTCCCACACACACACTGACTCTCACTGGGTTACAGGTCCCACACACACTGACTCTCACTGGGGTTCGGGTCCCACACACACACTGACTCTCACTGGGGTACGGGTCCCACACACACACTGACTCTCACTGGGTTACAGGTCCCACACACACACTGACTCTCACTGGGGTACGGGTCCCACACACACTGACTCTCACTGGGGTACGGGTCCCACACACACTGACGCTCACTGGGGTACGGGTCACACACACACACTGACTGTCACTGGGGTACGGGTCCCACACACACTGACTCTCACTGGGGTACGGGATCCACACACACTGACTCTCACTGGGGTACGGGACCCACACACACTGACTCTCACTGGGGTACGGGACCCACACACACTGACTCTCACTGATGTACGGGTCCCACACACACTGACTATCACTGGGGTACGGGTCCCTCACACACTGATTCTCACTGGGGTATAGGTACGACACACTCTGACTCTCACTGGGGTATGTGTCCCACATACACTGAATCTCACTGGGGTACGGGTCTCACACACACTGACTCTCACTGGGGTACGGGTCCCACACACACTGACTCTCACTGGGGTACGGGTCCCACACACACTGACTCTCACTGGGGTACGGGTCACACACACTGACTCACACTGGGGTACAGGTCCCACACACACTGACTCTCACTGGGGTACAGGTCCCACACACACTGACTCTCACTGGGGTATGTGTCCCACACACACTGACTCTCACTGGGTTACGGGTCACACACACTGACTCTCACTGGGGTATGGGTCCCACACATACTAACTCTCACTGGGGTACGGGTCCCACACAAACTAACTCTCCCTGGGGTACAGGTCCCATACACACTGACTCTCACTGGGGTACGGGTCAAACACACACTGACTCTCACTGGGTACGGGTCCCACACACACTGACTCTCACTGGGGTACGGGTCCCACACACACTGACTCTCACTGGGGTACGGGTCCCACACACACTGACTCTCACTGGGGTACGGGTCCCAAACACACTGACTCTCACTGGGGTAAGGGTCCCACACACACTGACACTCATTGGGGTAAGGATCCCACACACACTGACTCTCACTGGGTTACGGTCCCACACACACTGACTCTCACTGGGGTACGGGTCCCACACACACTGACTCTCAATGGGGTACGGGTCCCACACACACTGATTCTCACTGGGGTACGGGTCCCACACACACTGACTCTCACTGGGGTACGGGTCCCACACACACTGACTCTCACTGGGGTACGGGTCCCACACACACTGACTCTCACTGGGGTACGGGTCCCACACACACTGACTTTCACTGGGGTACGGGTCCCACACAGACTGACTCTCACTGGGGTACGGGTCCCACACACACTGAATCTCACTGGGGTACAGGACCAAAACACACACACTGAATCTCACTGGGGTACGGGTCCCACACACACTATCACTGGGGTACATGTCCCACACACACACTGACTCTCACTGGGGTACGGGTCCCACACACACTGCCTCTCACTGAGGTAGGGGACCCACACACACACTGACTCTCACTGGGGTACGGGACCCACACACACACTGACTCTCCCAGGGTTACGGGTCCCACACACACTGACTCTCACTGGGGTACGGGTCCCACACACACACTGACTCTCACTGGGGTATGGGTCCCACACACAGTGACTCTCACAGGGGTACCGGTCCCACATACACTGACTCTCACTGGGGTACGGATCCCACACACACTGACTCTCACTGGGATACGGGTCCCACACACACTGACACTCACTGGGGTATGGGTCCGACACAAACACTGACTCTCACTGGGGTACGGGTCACACACAGACACTCTCACTAGGATACGGATCCCACACACACTGACTCTCACTGGGGTACGGGTCCCACACACACTGACTCTCACTGGGGTACGGGTCACACACACACTGACTCTCACTGGGGTATGGGTCCCACACACACTGACTCTCATTGGGGTACGGGCCTCACACACACTGACTCTCACTGGGGTATGGGTCCCACACACACTGACTCTCACTGGGGTACGGGTCTCACACACACTGACTCTCACTGGGATACGGGTCCCACAAACACTGACTCTCACTGGGGTACGGGTCCCACACACACTGACTCTCACTGGGGTACGGGTCCCACACACACTGACTCTCACTGGGGTACAGGTCCCACACACACTGACTCTCACTGGGATACGGGTCCCACAAACACTGCCTCTCACTGGGGTACGGGCCCCACACACACTGACTCTCACTGGGGTTCGGGTCTCATACACTCTGACTCTCATTGGGTTACGGGTCCCACACACACAGACACTGACCCTCAAAGGGGTACGGGTCCCACACACACTGACTCTCACTGGGGTACGGGCCCACACAGACTGACTCTCACTGGGGTACCGGTCCCACACACGCTGACTCTCACTGGGGTACGGGTCCCACACACACTGACTCTCACTGTGGTACGGGTCCCACACACACACTGACTCTCACTGGGGTACGGGTCCCACACACACACTGACTCTCACTGGGGTACGGGTCCCAAACACACTGACTCTCACTGGGGTACGGGTCCCTCACACACTGACTCTCACTGGGGTACGGGTCCCACACACACTGACTCTCACTGGGGTACGGGTCCCTCACACACACTGACTCTCACTGGGGTACGGGTCCCACACACACACTGACTCTCACTGGGGTACGGGTACCGCACACACTGACTCTCACTGGGGTACGGGTCCCACACACACTGACTGTCACTGGGGTACAGGTCCCACACACACTGACTCTCACTGGGGTATGTGTCCCACACACACTGACTCTCACTGGGGTACGGGTCACACACACTGACTCTCACTGGGGTATGGGTCCCACACATACTAACTCTCACTGGGGTACGGGTCCCGCACAAACTAACTCTCCCTGGGGTACAGGTCCCATACACACTGACTCTCACTGGGGTACGGGTCAAACACACACTGACTCTCACTGGGTACGGGTCCCACACACACTGACTCTCACTGGGGTACGGGTCCCACACACACTGACTCTCACTGGGGTACGGGTCCCACACACACTGACTCTCACTGGGGTACGGGTCCCAAACACACTGACTCTCACTGGGGTAAGGGTCCCACACACACTGACACTCATTGGGGTAAGGATCCCACACACACTGACTCTCACTGGGTTACGGTCCCACACACACTGACTCTCACTGGGGTACGGGTCCCACACACACTGACTCTCAATGGGGTACGGGTCCCACACACACTGATTCTCACTGGGGTACGGGTCCCACACACACTGACTCTCACTGGGGTACGGGTCCCACACACACTGACTCTCACTGGGGTACGGGTCCCACACACACTGACTCTCACTGGGGTACGGGTCCCACACACACTGACTTTCACTGGGGTACGGGTCCCACACAGACTGACTCTCACTGGGGTACGGGTCCCACACACACTGACTCTCACTGGGGTACAGGACCAAAACACACACACTGAATCTCACTGGGGTACGGGTCCCACACACACTATCACTGGGGTACATGTCCCACACACACACTGACTCTCACTGGGGTACGGGTCCCACACACACTGCCTCTCACTGAGGTAGGGGACCCACACACACACTGACTCTCACTGGGGTACGGGACCCACACACACACTGACTCTCCCAGGGTTACGGGTCCCACAAACACTGACTCTCCCTGGGGTACGGGTCCCACACACACTGACTCTCACTGGGGTACGGGTCCCACACACACACTGACTCTCACTGGGGTATGGGTCCCACACACAGTGACTCTCACAGGGGTACGGGTCCCACATACACTGACTCTCACTGGGGTACGGATCCCACACACACTGACTCTCACTGGGATACGGGTCCCAAACACACTGACACTCACTGGGGTATGGGTCCGACACAAACACTGACTCTCACTGGGGTACGGGTCACACACAGACACTCTCACTAGGATACGGATCCCACACACACTGACTCTCACTGGGGTACGGGTCCCACACACACTGACTCTCACTGGGGTACGGGTCACACACACACTGACTCTCACTGGGGTATGGGTCCCACACACACTGACTCTCATTGGGGTACGGGCCCCACACACACTGACTCTCACTGGGGTATGGGTCCCACACACACTGACTCTCACTGGGGTACGGGTCCCACACACACTGACTCTCACTGGGATACGGGTCCCACAAACACTGACTCTCACTGGGGTACGGGTCCCACACACACTGACTCTCACTGGGGTACGGGTCCCACACACACTGACTCTCACTGGGGTACAGGTCCCACACACACTGACTCTCACTGGGATACGGGTCCCACAAACACTGCCTCTCACTGGGGTACGGGCCCCACACACACTGACTCTCACTGGGGTTCGGGTCTCATACACTCTGACTCTCATTGGGTTACGGGTCCCACACACACAGACACTGACCCTCAAAGGGGTACGGGTCCCACACACACTGACTCTCACTGGGGTACGGGCCCACACAGACTGACTCTCACTGGGGTACCGGTCCCACACACGCTGACTCTCACTGGGGTACGGGTCCCACACACACTGACTCTCACTGTGGTACGGGTCCCACACACACACTGACTCTCACTGGGGTACGGGTCCCACACACACACTGACTCTCACTGGGGTACGGGTCCCAAACACACTGACTCTCACTGGGGTACGGGTCCCTCACACACTGACTCTCACTGGGGTACGGGTCCCACACACACTGACTCTCACTGGGGTACGGGTCCCTCACACACACTGACTCTCACTGGGGTACGGGTCCCACACACACACTGACTCTCACTGGGGTACGGGTACCGCACACACTGACTCTCACTGGGGTACGGGTCCCACACACACTGACTGTCACTGGGGTACGGGTCCCACACACACTGACTCTCACCGGGGTATGGGTCACACACACACTGACTCTCACTGGGGTACGTGTCGCACACACTCTGACTCTCACTGGGGTACGGGTCCCACACACACACTGACTCTCACTGGGGTACAGGTCCCACACACACTGACTCTCACTGGGGTACAGGTCCCACACATACTGACTCTCACTGGGGTACGGGTCCCACACACACACTGACTCTCATTGGGGTACGGGTCCCACACACACTGACTCTCACTGGGGTACGGGTCCCACACACACTGACTCTCACTGGAGTACGGGTCCCACACACACACTGACTCTCACTGGGGTACGGGTCCCACACACATACTGACTATCACTGGGGTACGGGTCCCACACACACACTGACTATCACTGGGGTACGGGTCCCACACACACTGACTCTCACTGGGTTACGGGTCACACACACACTGACTCTCACTGGGGTACGGGTCCCACACACACTGACTGTCACTGGGGTACGGGTCCCACACACATACTGACTCTCTTTGGTACCCTAATCTCTGAAATTTACCCTATTGCTTTTTTCCAGCTCACAACTATCGAGAACTTTATTCACTGGATTGACTCCCAGATGCAGATACGTGAAGAGGAACAGAATCTGGCTGCGCTCGCTAAACGTATCTGTCTCTATGATGTGGTGGACTGCAGCAGTGAGGAAGTCGAAAGGGTGAGAGGGTGGTTTATATAGAGAATAACAGATACCCGGGAGTGAGTTACAGACTGGAATCTAATCCAGGGGTTCGGGGTGGTTTATATACAGAATAACAGATACCCGGGAGTGAGTTACAGACTGGAATCTAATCGAGGGGTTCGGGGTGGTTTATATATAGAATAACAGATACCCGGGAGTGAGTTACAGACTGGAATCTAATCGAGGGGTTCGGGGTGGTTTATATTTAGAATAACAGATACCCGGGAGTGAGTTACAGACTGGAATCTAATCGAGGGGTTCGGGGTGGTTTATATATAGAATAACAGATACCCGGGAGTGAGTTACAGACTGGAATCTAATCGAGGGATTCGGGGTGGTTTATATATAGAATAACAGATACCCGGGAGTGAGTTACAGACTGGAATCTAATCGAGGGGTTCAGGGTGGTTTATAGAAAGAATAACAGATACCGGGAGTTTGTTACAGACTGGAATCTAATCGATGGATTCGGGGTGGTTTATATATAGAATAACAGATACCTGGAAGTGAGTTACAGACTGGAATCTAATTGAGGGGTTCGGGGTGGTTTATATATAGAATAACAGATACCCGGGAGTGAGTTACAGACTGGAATCTAATCGAGGGTGTTCGGGGTGTTATATATACAGAATAACAGATAGCGGGAGTGAGTTACAGACTGGAATCTAATCGAGGGGTTCTGGGTGTGTTTATATATAGAATAACAGATTCCCGGGAGTGAGTTACAGACTGGAATCTAATCGAGGTGTTTGGGGTGGTTTATATATAGAATAACAGATACCCGGGAGTGAGTTACAGACTGGAACCTAATCGAGGGGTTCAGGGTGGTTTATATATAGAATAACAGATACCGGGAGTGAGTTACAGACTGGAATCTAATCGAGGGATTCGGGGTGGTTTATATATAGAATAACAGATACCTGGAAGTGAGTTGCAGACTGGAATCTAATCGAGGGGTTCGGGGTGGTGTATATATAGAATAACAGATACCCGGGAGTGAGTTACAGACTGGAATCTAATCGAGGGTGTTCGGGGTGTTTTATATACAGAATAACAGATACCGGGAGTGAGTTACAGACTGGAATCTAATCGAGGGGTTCGGGGTGGTTTATATATAGAATAACAGATACCCGGGTGTGAGTTACAGACTGGAATCTAATCGAGGGGTTCGGGCTGGTTTATATATAGAATAACAGATACCCGGGAGTGAGTTACAGACTGGAATCTAATCGAGGGGTTCGGTGTGGTTTATATATAGAATAACAGATACCCGGGAGTGAGTTACAGACTGGAATCTAATCGAGGGGTTCGGGTGGTTTATATATAGAATAACAGATACCCGGGAGTGAGTTACAGACGGAATCTAATCGAGGGGTTCGGGGTGATTTATATATAGAATAACAGACACCCGGGAGTGAGTTACAGACTGGAATCTAATCGAGGGGTTCGGGGTGGTTTACATATAGAATAACAGATACCCGGGTGTGAGTTACAGACTGGAATCTAATCGAGGGGTTCGGGGGGTTTATATATAGAATAACAGATACCCGGGAATGAGTTACAGACTGGAATGTAATCGAGGGGTTCGGGGGGTTTATCTATAGAATAACAGATACCGGGAGTGAGTTACAGACTGGAATCTAATCGAGGGGTTAAGGGTGGTTTATATATAGAATAACAGATACCCGGGAGTGAGTTACAGACTGGAATCTAATCGAGGGTGTTCGGGGTGGTTTATATATAGAATAACAGATACCCGGGAGTGAGTTACAGACTGGAATCTAATCGAGGGGTTCGGGGTGGTTTATATATAGAATAACAGATACCCGGGAGTGAGTTACAGACTGGAATCTAATCGAGGGGTTCGGGGTGGTTTATATATAGAATAACAGATACCTGGGAGTGAGTTACAGACTGGAATCTAATCCAGGGGCTCGAGGAAGGGGCTGGTTGTTTGGGTTTTTTACGTGACAGTATTGTTCGGCAGCCATTCTGTTACTGACCTGATGTCGGGGGGCCGGTGGGGGGGTGGGGTGGGCTGGTGGGTTGTTGGTGTTCGATGCCTTGTGCTGTCCCCGTGACCGGTGGCTCTGCTCTTTGTCCGGTTGCAGAACGTCCAGGAGTTTTCAGTCCTGGATCTGACGCTGCCCATGTTGGGGATCGGTCCCCAGTGCGTGCGGTCACTCCTCTTGGAGGGTAACCTCAAGATGAAGGAGGGAAGGGACAGCAAGGTACGTGACCCCTTTAAAACCTGCCGTCCGCCCTCCCCTGACTGCCTCTCTCCCCCACTCTGTCCCCCTCTCTCTCGTGCCTGGTATTTCCCTCTCCTCCTCTGCCTCTCCCCCACCCCCTCCCCCCCACCTCCGTCTTGCCCTCACTCTCCCCTCCCCCCTACCCCTCCCCCTCCTGCATTTCCCCGTGTGCTTTCCGCCTCTCGATCCCTCCACCGAAGTCGTTCAGCGTCGGACCGGCCTCGGATGTTGCGGCGGTGTGAAATCTGGGAGGGCGAGGGAGGGGAGGGCTGCCTGCCTCCATACGTGGCCCTGGAGGTTCGCTGAGCACTCACCATCACCCCCCCCCCCCCAAACCCCCACCTCATTTTCTGTCTCCCCTCTCTCAGACCGAGGTCCACTGCCTCCTGTTCACCGACGTCTTTCTCATCACCAAACCACTGAGGAAAGGCCGGCGGGTGAAGGTGACGCGAGCCCCCCTCATGCTGGACAAGGTCGTCTCCAGGGAGCTGAAAGATCCAGGTCAGATTCACCGTCGATGGGAGCCTCGACACCGCGACCCTCTCCCTCGACACCGCGACCCTCACCCGCGACACCGCGACCCTCACCCTCGACACCGCGACCCTCTCCCTCGACACCGCGACCCTCACCCGCGACACCGCGACCCTCACCCTCGACACCGCGACCCTCAACACCGCGACACCCGTGACCCTCACCCTCGACACCGTGACCCTCACCCTCGACACCGCGACCCTCACCCTCGACACCGCAACCCTCACCCTCGACACCGTGACCCTCACCCTCGACACCCGCGACCCTCACTTTCAACACCGCGACCCTCAACACCACGACCCTCACCCTCGACACCGCGACCCTCACCCTCGACACCGCGACCCTCACCCGTGACACCGTGACCCTCAACACCGCGACCCTCACCCTCGACACCGCGACCCTCACCCTCGACACCGTGACCCTCACCCTCGACACCGCGACCCTCACCCTCAGCACCGCGACCCTCACCCTCGACACCGTGACCCCCACCCTTGACACCGCAACCCTCACCCGCGACACCGTGACCCAAATCCTCAACACCACGACCCTCACCCTCGACACCGTGACCCTCAGCACCGTGACCCTCACCCTCGACACCGTGACCCTCACCCGCGACACCGCGACCCTCACCCTCGACACCGTGACCCTCACCC
Organism: Isurus oxyrinchus; assembly: GCA_026770705.1. Classification (NCBI taxonomy): domain Eukaryota; kingdom Metazoa; phylum Chordata; class Chondrichthyes; order Lamniformes; family Lamnidae; genus Isurus; species Isurus oxyrinchus. The sequence continues at coordinate 26,410 of JANJGN010002745.1, forward strand.
TCGACACCGCGATCCTCACCCTCAACACCGTGACCCTCACCCTCAACACCGCAACCTTCGACACCAGGACCCTCACCCTCGACACCGCGACCCTCACCCTCGACACCGCGACCCTCACCCTCGACACCGTGACCCTCAACACCGCAACCCTCACCCTCGACACCGCGACCCTCACCCTCAACACTGTGACCCTCACCCTCGACACTGACCCTCACCCTCGACACCGCAACCCTCACCCTCAACACCGTGACCCTCACCCTCGACACTGTGACCCTCACCCTCGACACCGTGACCCTCACCCTCAACACCGTGACCCTCACCCTCAACACTGTGACCCTCACCCTCGACACCACGACCCTCACCCTCAGCACCGCGACCCTCACCCTCAACACCGCGACCCTCAACACCGCGACCCTCAACACCGCGATCCTCACCCTCAACACCGCGACCCTCACCCTCAACACCGCGATCCTCACCCTCGACACCATGACCCTCAACACCGCGATCCTCACCCTCCACACCGCGACCCTCACCCTCAACAACGCAACCCTCACCCTCAGCACCGCGACCCTCACCCTCAACACCGTGACCCTCACCCTCGACACCAGGACCCTCACCCTTGACACCGCGACCCTCACCCTCAACACCGCGACCCTCACCCTCGACACCATGACCCTCAACACCGCAACCCTCACCCTCAACACCGCGACCCTCAACACCGCGACCCTCACCCTCAACACCGCGACCCTCACCCTCGACACCGCGACCCTCACCCTCAACACCGCGACCCACAACACCGCGACCCTCACCCTCAACACCGCGACCCTCACCCTCAACACCGTGACCCTCAACACCGCGACCCTCACCCTCGACACCGCGACCCTCACCCTCGACACCGCGACCCTCACCCTCAACACCGCGACCCTCAACACCGCGACCCTCAATACCGTGACCTTCGACACTGCGACCCTCACCCTCAACACCGTGACCCTAGAAAACCGCGACCCTCAACACCGTGACCCTCAACACCCTCACCCTCGACACTGCAACCCTCACCCTCGACACCGCGACCCTTGACACCGTGACCCTCAATACCGTGACCCTCGACACTGCGACCCTCATCCTCAACACCGTGACCCTCAACATCGCGACCCTCAACACCGCAACCCTCAACACCGCGACCCTCAACACCGTGACCCTCATCCTCAACACTGTGACCCTCAACACCGCAACCCTCGACACCGCGACCCTCAACACCGCAACCCTCAACACTGCCACCCTCAACACCGCCACCCTCACCCTCAACACCGTGACCCACAACACCGCCACCCTCACCCTCAACACCGCGATCCTCAACACCGCCACCCTTACCCTCAACACCGCGATCCTCAACACCACCACCCTCACCCTCAACACCACGACCCTCAACACAGCGACCCTCAATACCGGGACCCTCACCCTCAACACTGCGACCCTCACCCTCAACACCGCGACCCTCAATACCACGACCCTCACCGTCAACACCGCGACCCTCAATACCGCAACCCTCACCCTCAACACCGCGACCCTCAATACCGCGACCCTCACCCTCAACACCGCGACCCTCAATACTGCGACCCTCACCCTCAACACCGCAAACCTCAAAACCGCGACCCTCACCTTCAACTCCGCGACCCTCAACACCGTGACCCTCAACACCGTGACCCTCGGCACCGTGACCCTTGACACCGCGACCCTCAACACCATGACACTCAACACCGTGACGCTCAACACCGCGACCCTCAACACCGTGACCCTCAACACCGCGACCCTCAACACCACGACCCTCACCCTCAACTCCGCGACCCTCAACACCGTGACCATCAACACCGTGACCCTCAACACTGCGACCCTCGACACCGTGACCCTCAACACCGCGACCCTCAACACCGCGACCCTCAGCACCACGACCCTCGACACGGCAACCCTCAACACTGCGACCCTTGACACCGTCACCCTTGACACCGTGACCCTTGACACCGCGACCCTCGACACCGTCACCCTCGAAACCGTCACCCTCGACACCGTCATCCTCGACACCGACACCCTCGACACCGTCACCCTCGACACCCGACCCTCAACACCGCCACCCTCGACACCTGACCCTCAACACCGCCACCCTCGACATCTCCACCCTCGACACCGACACCCTCAACACCGCGACCCTCAACACCACCACCCTCAACACCGCCACCCTCGACACCGTCACCCTCGACACCGACACCCTCGACACCATCACCCTCGACACCCGACCCTCAACACCGCCACCCTCAACACTGCCACCCTCGACCACCGCCACCCTCGACACCGCCACCCTCGACACCGCCACCCTCGACACCACCCACCCCCTCTGCAGCGCCACCCTCTACACCGCCACCCTTGACACCGCCACCCTCGACACCGCCACCCTCGACACCGCCACCCTCTACACCGCCACCCTCTACACCGCCACCCTCTACACCGCCACCCTCTACACCGCCACCCTCGACACCGTGACCCTCGACACCGCGTCCCTCGACACCCGCCACCCTTTACACCGCCACCCCGCGACACCGCCACCCTCTACACCACCACCCTCTACACCTCCACCCTCAACACCGCCACCCTCTACACCGCCATCCTCTACACCGCCACCCTCGACACCCGCCACCCTCAGCACTGCCACCCTCTACACCGCCACCCTCAACACCTCCACCCTCTACACCACCACCCTCGACACCACCACCCTCTACATCGCCAACCTCAACACCGCCACCCTCTACACCGCCACCCTCTACACCGCCACCCTCTACACCGCCACCCTCTTAACCGCCACCCTCTGCAGCGCCACTCTCTACACCGCCACCCTCTACACCGCCACCCTCGACACCGCCACCCTCTACACCGCCACCCTCTACACCGCCACCCTCTACACCACCACACTCTACACCGCCACCCTCTGCACCGCCACCCTCTGCAGCGCCACTCTCTACACCGCCACCCTCTACACCGCCACCCTCGACACCGCCACCCTCTACACCGCCACCCTCTACACCGCCACCCTCTACACTGCCACCCTCGACACCGCCATCCTCGACACCGCCACCCTCGATACTGTCACCCTCTACACAGCCACCCTGTACACCGCCACCCTCTACACAGCCACCCTCTACACCGTCACCCTCTACACCGCCACCCCTCTACACCGTGACCCTCGACACCGCCACCCTCTACACCGCCACCCTCTACACCGCCACCCTCAACACCGCCACCCTCTACACCGCCACCCTCTACACCGCCACCCTCTAAACCGCCACCCTCTACACCGCCACCCTCAAAACCGCCACCCTCTACACCGCCACCCTCGACACCCGCCACCCTCTACACCGCCACCCTCTTCACCGCCACCCTCTGCAGCGCCACTCTCTACACCGCCACCCCTCTACACCGCCACCCTCGACACCGCCACCCTCTACACCGCCACCCTCTTCACCGCCACCCTCTACACCGCCACCCTCTACACCGCCACCCTCTACACCGCCACCCTCTGCAGCGCCACTCTCTACACCGCCACCCTCTACACCGCCACTCTCTACACCACCACCCTCTGAAGCGCCGCCCTCTACACCGTCACCCTCTACACCGTCACCCTCTACACCGCCATCCTCTACACCGCCACCCTCTACACCGCCACCCTCTACACCGCCACCCTCGACACCGCCACCCTTGAGATGGCCACCCTCGACACCGTCACCCTCTGCACCACCACCCTCGACACCGCGACTCTCGACACTGCGACTCTCGACACCGCCACCCTCGAGATGGCCACCCACGACACCGCCACCCTCGACACCGCCACCCTCGACACCGCGACTCTCGACACTGCGACTCTCGACACCGCCACCCTCGAGATGGCCACCCACGACACCGCCACCCTCGACACCGCCACCCTCGACACCGCCACCCTCGACACCGCCACACTCGATACCGTCACCCTCTACACAGCCACCCTCTTCACCGCCACCCTCTACACCGCCACCCTTGACACTGCCACTCTCTACACCGCCACCCTCTTCACTGCCACCCTCTACACCGCCACCCTCTACACCGTCACCCTCTACACCGTCACCCTCGACACCGCCACCCTCTACACCGCCACCCTCAACACCGCCACCCTCGACACCGCGACTCTCGACACTGCGACTCTCGTCACCGCCACCCTCGAGATGGCCACCCACGACACCGCCACCCTCGACACCGCCACCCTCGACACCGCGACTCTCGACACTGCGACTCTCGACACCGCCACCCTCGAGATGGCCACCCACGACACCGCCACCCTCGACACCGCCACCCTCGTCACCGCCACCCTCGACACCGCCACACTCGATACCGTCACCCGCTACACAGCCACCCTCTTCACCGCCACCCTCTACACTGCCACTCTCTACACCGCCACCCTCTTCACCGCCACCCTCTACACCGCCACCCTCTACACCGTCACCCTCTACACCGTCACCCTCGACACCGCCACCCTCTACACCGCCACCCTCAACACCGCCACCCTCGACACCGCGACTCTCGACACTGCGACTCTCGACACCGCCACCCTCGAGATGGCCACCCACGACACCGCCACCCTCGACACCGCCACCCTCGACACCGCAACCCTCGACACCGCCACACTTGATACCGTCACCCTCTACACAACCACCCTCTTCACCGCCACCCTCTACACCGCCACCCTCGACACTGCCACTGTCTACACCGCCACACTCTTCACCGCCACCCTCTACACCGCCACCCTCTACACTGTCACCCTCTACTCCGTCACCCTCGACACCGCCACCCTCTACACTGCCACCCTCTACACCGCCACCCTCTACACCGCCACACTCTACACCGCCACACTCTACACCGCCACCCTCTACACCGCCACTCTCTACACCGCCACCCTCTACACCGCCACCATCTACACTGCCACCCTCTACACCGCCACCCTCTTCACCGCCACCCTCTGCAGCGCCACTCTCTACACCGCCACCCTCTACACAGCCACCCTCAACACTGCCACCCTCTACACCGCCACCCTCTACACCACCACCCTCTGCAGCGCCAATCTCTCCACCGCCACCCTCTACACCGCCACCCTCTACACCGCCACCCTCTGCAGTGCCAATCTCTACACCGCCACCCTGTACACCGCCACCGTCGACACTGCGACTCTCGACACCCGCCACCCTCGACACCGCCACCCTCGACACCGCCACCCTCTACACCACCACCCTCGACACCACCACCCTCTGCAGCGCCACGCTCTACACCGCCACACTCTACACCGCCACCCTCTACACCGCCACTCTCTACACCGCCACCCTCTACACCGCCACTCTCTACACCGCCACCCTCTACACCGCCACCCTCAACACCGCCACCCTCTACACCGCCACCCTCTACACCGCCACCCTCTGCAGCGCCAATCTCTACACCGCCACCCTCTACACCGCCACCCTCTACACCGCCACCCTCTGCAGCGCCAATCTCTACACCGCCACCCTGTACACCGCCACCCTCGACACCGCGACTCTCGACACCCGCCACCCTCGACACCGCCACCCTCGACACCGCCACCCTCGACACCGCCACCCTCTACACCACCACCCTCGACACCACCACCCTCTGCAGCGCCACCCTCTACACCGCCACTCTCTACACCGCCACCCTCTACACCGCAACAAGTTAGATTCAGAGTAAATCTCTTTCCACACCCTCCCCATCAAATACTCCCAGGACAGGTACAGCACGGGGTTAGAAACAGAGTAAAGCTCCCTCTACAATGTCCCCATCAAACACTCCCAGGACAGGTACAGCACGGGGTTAGATACGAGTAAAGCTCCCTCTACACTGTCCCCATCAAACACACCCAGGACAGGTACAGCACGGGGTTAGATACAGAGTAAATCTCCCTCTACACTGTCCCCATCAAACACTCCCAGGACAGGTACAGCACGGGGTTAGATACAGAGTAAATCTCCCTCTACACTGTCCCCATCAAACACTCCCAGGAGAGGTACAGCACGGGGTTAGATACAGAGTAAAGCTCCCTCTACACTGTCCCCATCAAAAACTCCCAGGACAGGTACAGCACGGGGTTAGATACAGAGTAAATCTCCCTCTACACTGTCCCCATCAAACACTCCCAGGACAGGTACAGCACGGGGTTAGATACAGAGTAAATCACCCTCTACACCGTCCCCATCAAACACTCGCAGGACAGGTACAGCACGGGGTTAGATACAGAGTAAAGCTCCCTCTACACCGTCCCCATCAAACACTCCCAGGAGAGGTACAGCACGGGGTTAGATACAGAGTAAAGCTCCCTCTACACAGTCCCCATCAAAAACTCCCAGGACAGGTACAGCACGGGGTTTGATACAGAGTAAAGCTCCCTCTACACCGTCCCCATCAAAAACTCCCAGGACAGGTACAGCACGGGGTTAGATACAGAGTAAAGCTCCCTCTACACAGTTCCCATCAAACACTCCCAGGACAGGTACAGCACGGGGTTAGATACAGAGTAAAGCTCCCTCTACACTGTCCCCATCAAACACTCCCAGGACAGGTACAGCACGGGGTTAGATACAGAGTAAAGCTCCCTCTACACTGTCCCCATCAAACACTTCTAGGACAGGTACAGCACGGGGTTAGATACGGAGTAAATCTCCCTCTACACTGTCCCCATCAAACACTCCCAGGACAGGTACAGCACGGGGTTAGATACAGAGTAAAGGTCCCTCTACACTGTCCCCATCAAACACTCCCAGGACAGGTACAGCACGGGGTAAGATACAGAGTAAAGGTCCCTCTACACTGTCCCCATCAAACACTCCCAGGACAGGTACAGCACGGGGTTAGATACAGAGTAAATCTCCCTCTACACTGTCCCCATCAAACACTCCCAGGACAGGTACAGCACGGGGTTAGATACAGAGTAAATCTCCCTCTACACTGTCCCCATCAAAAACTCCCAGGACAGGTAGAGCACGGGGTTAGATACAGAGTAAATCTCCCTCTACACTGTCCCCATCAAACACTCCCTGGACAGGTACAGCACGGGGTTAGATACAGAGTAAATCTCCATCTACACCGTCCCCATCAAACACTCCCAGGACAGGTACAGCACGGGGTTAGATACAGAGTAAATCTCCCTCTACACCATCCCCATCAAACACACCCAGGACAGGTACAGCACGAGGTGAGATACAGAGTAAATCTCCCTCTACACCGTCCCCATCAAACACTCCCAGGACAGGTACAGCACGGGGTTAGATACAGAGTTGCCCTGATGCTGATGGGATCTTTCTGTGCAGGTAGCTTTCTCCTGATGTATGTGAATGAATTACAGTGCGTTGTATCAGCTTATACAGGCTGCTTGCAGGAGCTTGTGTAAGGAGTGGACAGACACCCTCTCTGCTGCTCAAGTGAGTTCACAACTTCAAAATATATATTGAGACATCGGATAAAGTTTAATCTATGAAGTTATAATTGTTCGTGGCTCCCGATCCCTGTCCACTGACCCCTGGGTTAGGGAGGGGGTGTGAATCAGCCCGGGATCCTGCTCCCCATCCCTGTCCACTCACCCCTGGGTTAGGGAGGGGGGTGTGAATCAGCCCGGGTTCCTGCTCCCCATCCCTGTCCACTGACCCCTGGGTTAGGGAGGGGGGTGTGAATCAGCCCGGGTTCCTGCTCCCCATCCCTGTCCACTGACCCCTGGGTTAGGGAGGGGTGTGAATCAGCCCGGGTTCCTGCTCCCCATCCCTGTCCACTGACCCCTGGGTTAGGGAGGGGGGTGTGAATCAGCCCGGGTTCCTGCTCCCCATCCCTGTCCACTGACCCCTGGGTTAGGGAGGGGGTGTGAATCAGCCCGGGTTCCTGCTCCCCATCCCTGTCCACTGACCCCTGGGTTAGGGAGGGGGGTGTGAATCAGCCCGGGTTCCTGCTCCCCATCCCTGTCCACTGACCCCTGGGTTAGGGAGGGGGGGTGAATCAGCCCGGGTTCCTGCTCCCCATCCCTGTCCACTGACCCCTGGGTTAGGGAGGGGGGTGTGAATCAGCCCGGGTTCCTGCTCCCCATCCCTGTCCACTGACCCCTGGGTTAGGGAGGGGTGTGAATCAGCCCGGGTTCCTGCTCCCCATCCCTGTCCACTGACCCCTGGGTTAGGGAGGGGGTGTGAATCAGCCCGGGTTCCTGCTCCCCATCCCTGTCCACTGACCCCTGGGTTAGGGAGGGGTGTGAATCAGCCCGGGTTCCTGCTCCCCATCCCTGTCCACTGACCCCTGGGTTAGGGAGGGGGGGTGTGAATCAGCCCGGGTTCCTGCTCCCCATCCCTGTCCACTGACCCCTGGGTTAGGGAGGGGGGTGTGAATCAGCCCGGGTTCCTGCTCCCCATCCCTGTCCACTGACCCCTGGGTTAGGATGGGGTGTGAATCAGCCCGGGTTCCTGCTCCCCATCCCTGTCCACTGACCCCTGGGTTAGGGAGGGGGGTGTGAATCAGCCCGGGTTCCTGCTCCCCATCCCTGTCCACTGACCCCTGGGTTAGGGAGGGGGTGTGTGAATCAGCCTGGGTTCCTGCTCCCCATCCCTGTCCACTGACCCCTGGGTTAGGGAGGGGGGTGTGAATCAGCCCGGGTTCCTGCTCCCCATCCCTGTCCACTGACCCCTGGGTTAGGGAGGGGGGTGTGAATCAGCCCGGGTTCCTGCTCCCCATCCCTGTCCACTGACCCCTGGGTTAGGGAGGGGGGTGTGAATCAGCCCGGGTTCCTGCTCCCCATCCCTGTCCACTGACCCCTGGGTTAGGGAGGGGGTGTGAATCAGCCCCGGTTCCTGCTCCCCATCCCTGTCCACTGACCCCTGGGTTAGGGAGGGGGTGTGAATCAGCCCCGGTTCCTGCTCCCCATCCCTGTCCACTGACCCCTGGGTTAGGGAGGGGTGTGAATCAGCCCGGGTTCCTGCTCCCCATCCCTGTCCACTGACCCCTGGGTTAGGGAGGAGGGGTGTGAATCAGCCCGGGTTCCTGATCCCCATCCCTGTCCACTGACCCCTGTGTTAGGGAGGGGGGTGTGAATCAGCCCGGTTTCCTGCTCCCCATCCCTGTCCACTGACCCCTGGGTTAGGGAGGGGGGTGTGCATCAGCCCGGGTTCCTGCGCCCCATCCCTGTCCACTGACCCCTGGGTTAGGGAGGGGGTGTGAATCAGCCCGGGTTCCTGCTCCCCATCCCTGTCCACTGACCCCTGGGTTAGGGAGCGGGGTGAATCAGCCCGGGTTCCTGCTCCCCATCCCTGTCCACTGACCCCTGGGTTAGGGACGGGGGTGTGAATCAGCCCGGGTTCCTGCTCCCCATCCCTGTCCACTGCCCCCTGGGTTAAGGGAGGGGGGTGTGAATCAGCCCGGGTTTCCTGCTCCCCATCCCTGTCCACTGACCCCTGGGTTAGGGAGGGGTGTGTGAATCAGCCCGGGTTCCTGCTCCCCATCCCTGTCCACTGACCCCTGGGTTAGGGAGGGGGGTGTGAATCAGCCCGGGTTCCTGCTCCCCATCCCTGTCTGCTGACCCCTGGGTTAGGGAGGGGGGGTGTGAATCAGCCCGGGTTCCTGCTCCCCATCCCTGTCCACTGACCCCTGGGTTAGGGAGGGGTGTGAATCAGCCCGGGTTCCTGCTCCCCATCCCTGCCCACTGACCCCTGGGTTAGGGAGGGGGGGTGTGAATCAGCCCGGGTTCCTGCTCCCCATCCCTGTCCACTGACCCTGGGTTAGGGAGGGGGGTGTGAATCAGCCCGGGTTCCTGCTCCCCATCCCTGTCCACTGACCCCTGGGTTAGGGAGGGGGTGTGAAACAGCCCGGGTTTCCTGCTCCCCATCCCTGTATGGTGGTGACGTGGGTGCGGGTGTGGATCGGATTGAATTGAACGGAGAACCTCAGCGAGGTTGCCTCTGTTCCAACAGAATAAGTTGAGCTGCTGCGATCCCGGGAATCCTTGATTTGCCAGGAGCAGTTTCAGCTGATTCAGGGAGAGAGTCGGGGAATGCTCCAATCTAGGCCGGACGTCCGCCTCCGATGGGGCAGCTCTCCCAGTGAATCAGACAACAGGTACGTCGGGCACCTCCCCCAGTGACGTCTCCGAGACGCTCCGGTCCCATTCACCCCCCTCCCTGTCCCATCTCTCCCTGAAAGGTCCCTCCCTCTACCTCCCTATCCCCCTCCCCCTGTCCCCATCTCTCCCAGAAAGATCCCTCCCTCTACCCCGTACCCCCATCCCCCTCTCCCCTCTCTCCCTGAAAGATTCCTCCCTCTTTCCCCCCTATCCTCCTCCCCCTGTCCCCTCTCTCGCTGAAAGATCCCTCCCTCTACCTCCCTATCCCCCTCCCCCTGTACCCTCTCTCGCTGAAAGATCCCCTCCCTCTACCTCCCCTACCCCTATCCCCCTCCCCCTGTCCCCACTCTCCATGAAAGATCCCTCCCCCTACCCCCTATCCCCCTCCCCCTGTCCCCACTCTCCCTGAAAGATCCCTCCCTCTTCCTCCCTACCCCTATCCCCCTCCCCCTGTCCCCTCTCTCCCTGAAAGATCCCTCCCTCTACCCCCCCTATCCTCCTCCCCCCTGTCCCCTCCCTCGCTGAAAGATCCCTCCCCCTACCCGCGTCTCCAACCCCCTGTACCCTCTCTCCCTGAAAGATCCCTCCCTCTACCCCCATCCCCCTCCCCCTGTCCCCTCTCTCCCTGAAAGATCCCTCCCTCTACCCCCATCCCCATCCCCCTGTCACCTCTCTCCCTGAAAGATCCCTCCCCCTACCCCCGTCTCCCACCCCCTGTACCCTCTCTCCCTGAAAGATCCCTCCCTCTACCCCCCTTCCCCACTCCCCGTTCCCTCGCTCGCCTCCCACCATCATGAGGAAACTCCGAGAATTCCCAATTTCAGGATGACTGCCACAGTTCGGGCTCCAGGGGGCGAGTCCGCTCCTTCCCTGTTGCTATCCCTATGGTGAATCCTTGGCCAATCAGAGAGGAGCAACCGACCAATCAGAGCCCACTCCTCCTGCAGTCCAAAATGTCGCGGCTCTTGGAAATTGTGAATTCTTGGATTTGTCCGAATGATGGGCAGCGAGTAATTCGAGAAGATAACTCCCGACTCGGAGAATTCGAGGTGGGGTTGGGGGGGGGGGGGGGGGGGGGAGAGGGAGAGGGGAGGGGGGGGGCGGACGAAGCATTGAGAAACCAACAACAAACTCAACAACAACCCCAACACTGAGACACCAACAAACTCAACAACAACCCCAGCACTGAGACACCAACAAACTCAACAACAACCCCAACACTGAGACACCAACAAACTCAACAACAACCCCAACACTGAGACACCAACAAACTCAACAACAACCTCAACACTGAGACACCAACAAACTCAACAACAACCCCAACACTGAGACACCAACAAACTCAACAACAACCCCAACACTGAGACACCAACAAACTCAACAACAACCTCAACACTGAGACACCAACAAACTCAACAACAACCTCAACACTGAGACACCAACAAACTCAACAACAACCCCAACACTGAGACACCAACAAACTCAACAACAACCCCAATACTGAGACACCAACAAACTCAACAACAACCTCAACACTGAGACACCAACAAACTCAACAACAACCCCAACACTGAGACACCAACAAACTCAACAACAACCTCAACACTGAGAAACCAACAAACTCAACAACAAACCCAACACTGAGACACCAACAAACTCAACAACAACCCCAACACTGAGACATCAACAAACTCAACAACAACCCCAATACTGAGACACCAACAAATTCAACAACAACCCCAACACTGAGACACCAACAAACTCAACAACAACCCCAACACTGAGACACCAACAAACTCAACAACAACCCCAACACTGAGACACCAACAAACTCAGCAACAACCTCAACACTGAGACACCAACAAACTCAACAACAACCCCAACACTGAGACACCAACAAACTCAACAACAACCTCAACACTGAGAAAACAACAAACTCAACAACAACCCCAACACTGAGGCACCAACAAACTCAACAACAACCCCAACACTGTGTCACCAACAAACTCAACAACAACCCCAACACTGAGACACCAACAAACTCAACAACAACCCCAACACTGAGACACCAACAAACTCAACAACAACCCCAACACTGAGACACCAACAAACTCAACAAAAACCCCATCACTGAGACACCAACAAACTCAACAACAACCCCAACACTGAGACACCAACAAACTCAACAACAACCCCAACACTGAGACACCAACCAACTCAACAACAACCCCAACACTGAGACACCAACAAACTCAACAACAACCCCAACACTGAGACACCAACAAACTCAACAACAACCCCAACACTGAGACACCAACAAACTCAACAACAACCCCAACACTGAGACACCAACAAACTCAACAACAACCCCAACACTGAGACACCAACAAACTCAACAACAACCCCAACACTGAGACACCAACAAACTCAACAACAACCCCAACACTGAGACACCAACAAACTCAACAACAACCCCAACACTGAGACAACAACAAACTCAACAACAACCCCAACACTGTGTCACCAACAAACTCAACAACAACCCCAACACTGAGACACCAACAAACTCAACAACAACCCCAACACTGAGACACCAACAAACTCAACAACAACCCCAACACAGACACCAACAAACTCATCAACAACCTCAACACTGAGACACCAACAAACTCAACAACAACCCCAACACTGAGACACCAACAAACTCAACAACAACCCCAACACTGAGACCCCAACAAACTCAACAACAACCCCAACAGTGAGACACCAACAAATTCAACAACAACCCCAACACTGAGACACTAACAAACTCAACAACAACCCCAACACTGAGACAACAACAAACTCAACAACAACCCCAACACTGAGACACCAACAAACGCAACAACAACCCCAACACTGAGACACCAACAAACTCAACAACAACCCCAACACTGAGACACCAACAAACTCAACAACAACCCCAACACTGAGACAACAACAAACTCAACAACAACCCCAACACTGAGACACCAACAAACGCAACAACAACCCCAACACTGAGACACCAACAAACTCAACAACAACCCCAACACTGAGACACCAACAAACTCAACAACAACCCCAACACTGAGACACCAACAAACTCAACAACAACCCCAACACTGAGACACCAACAAACTCAACAACAACCCCAACACTGAGACACCAACAAACTCAACAACAACCCCAACACTGAGACACCAACAAAATCAACAACAACCCCAACACTGAGACACCAACAAACTCAACAACAACCCCAACACTGAAACACCAACAAACTCAACAACAACCCCAACACTGAGACACCAACAAACTCAACAACAACACCAACACTGAGACACCAACAAACTCAACAACAACCCCAACACTGAGACACCAACAAACTCAACAACAACCCCAACACTGAGACAGCAACAAACTCAACAACATCCCCAACACTGAGACACCAACAAACTCAACAACAACCCCAACACTGAGACACCAACAAACTCAACAACAACCCCAACACTGAGACACCAACAAACTCAACAACAACCCCAACACTGAGACACCAACAAACTCAACAACAACCCCAACACTGAGACACCAACAAACTCAACAACAACCCCAACACTGAGACACCAACAAACTCAACAACAACCCCAATACTGAGACACCAACAAACTCAACAACAACCCCAACACTGAGACACCAACAAACTCAACAACAACCCCAACACTGAGACACCAACAAACTCAACAACAACCCCAACACTGAGACACCAACAAACTCAACAGCAACCCCAACACTGAGACACCAACAAAATCAACAACAACCCCAACACTGAGACACCAACAAACTCAACAACAACCCCAACACAGGGACACCAACAAACTCAACAACAACCCCAACACCGAGACACCAACAAACTCAACAACAACCCCAACACTGAGACACCAACAAACTCAACAACAACCCCAACACTGAGACACCAACAAACTCAACAACAACCCCAACACTGAGACACCAACAAACTCAACAGCAACCCCAACACTGAGACAACAACAAACTTAACAACAACCCCAACACTGTGTCACCAACAAACTCAACAACAACCCCAACACTGTGTCACCAACAAACTCAACAACAACCCCAACACTGAGACACCAACAAACTCAACAACAACCCCAACACTGAGACACCAACAAACTCAACAACAACCTCAACACTGAGACACCAACAAACTCAACAACAACCCCAACACTGAGACACCAACAAACTCAACAACAACCCCAACACTGAGACACCAACAAACTCAAAAACAACCCCAACACTGAGACACCAACAAACTCAACAACAACCCCAACACTGAGACACCAACAAACTCAACAACAACCCCAACACTGAGACACCAACAAACTCAACAACATCCCCAACACTGAGACACCAACAAACTCAACAACAACCCCAACACTGAGACACCAACAAACTCAACAACAAACCCAACACTGAGACACCAACAAACTCAACAACAACCCCAACACTGAGACACCAACAAACTCAACAACAACCTCAACACTGAGACACCAACAAAATCAACAACAACCCAAAAACTGAGACACCAACAAACTCAACAACAACCCCTACACTGAGACACCAACAAACTCAACAACAACACCAACACTGTGACACCAACAAACTCAACAACAACCCCTACATTGAGACACCAACAAACTCAACAACAACCCCAACACCGAGACACCAACAAACTCAACAACATCCCCAACACCGAGACATCAACAAACTCAAAAACAACCCCAACACTGAGACACCAACAAACTCAACAACAACCCCAACACTGAGACACCAACAAACTCAACAACAACCCCAACACTGAGACACCAACAAACTCAACAACAACCCCAACAGTGAGACACCAACAAAGTCAACAACAACCCCAACACTGAGACACCAACAAACTCAACAACAACCCCAACACTGAGACACCAACAAAATCAACAACAACCCCAACACTGAGACACCAACAAACTCAACAACATCCCCAACACTGAGACACCAACAAACTCAACAACAACCCCAACACTGAGACACCAACAAACTCAACTACAACCCCAACACTGAGACACCAACAAACTCAACAACAACCCCAACACTGAGACACCCACAAACTCAACAACAACCCCAACACTGAGACACCAACAAACTCAACAACAACCCCAACACTGAGACACCAACAAACTCAACAACAACCCCAACACTGAGACACCAACAAACTCTACAGCAACCCCAACACTGAGACACCAACAAACTCAACAACAACCCCAACACTGAGACACCAACAAACTCAACAACAACCCCAACACTGAGACACCAACAAACTCAACAACAACCCCAACACTGAGACACCAACAAACTCAGCAACAACCTCAACACTGAGACACCAACAAACTCACCAACAACCTCAACACTGAGACACCAACAAACTCAGCAACAACCCCAACACTGAGACACCAACAAACTCAACAACAACCCCAACACTGAGACACCAACAAACTCAACAACAACCCCAACACTGAGACACCAACAAAATCAACAACAACCCCAACACTGAGACACCAACAAACTCAACAACAACCCCAACACTGAGACACCAACAAACTCAACAGCAACCCCAACACTGAGACACCAACAAACTCAACAACAACCCCAACACTGAGACACCAACAAACTCAACAACAACCCCAACACTGAGACACCAACAAACTCAACAGCAACCCCAACACTGAGACACCAACAAAATCAACAACAACCCCAACACTGAGACACCAACAAACTCAACAACAACCCCAACACAGGGACACCAACAAACTCAACAACAACCCCAACACCGAGACACCAACAAACTCAACAACAACCCCAACACTGAGACACCAACAAACTCAACAACAACCCCAACACTGAGACACCAACAAACTCAACAACAACCCCAACACTGAGACACCAACAAACTCAACAGCAACCCCAACACTGAGACACCAACAAACTCAACAACAACCCCAACACTGAGACACCAACAAACTCAACAACAACCCCAACACTGAGACAACAACAAACTTAACAACAACCCCAACACTGAGACACCAACAAACTCAACAACAACCCCAACACTGAGACACCAACAAACTCAACAACAACCCCAACACTGAGACACCAACAAACTCAACAACAACCCCAACACTGTGTCACCAACAAACTCAACAACAACCCCAAAACTGAGACACCAACAAACTCAACAACAACCCCAACACTGAGACACCAACAAACTCAACAACAACCCCAACACTGAGACAACAACAAACTTAACAACAACCCCAACACTGTGTCACCAACAAACTCAACAACAACCCCAACACTGTGTCACCAACAAACTCAACAACAACCCCAAAACTGAGACACCAACAAACTCAACAACAACCCCAACACTGAGACAACAACAAACTTAACAACAACCCCAACACTGAGACACCAACAAACTCAACAACAACCCCAACACTGAGACACCAACAAACTCAACAACAACCCCAACACTGAGACACCAACAAACTCAACAACAACCCCAACACTGAGACACCAACAAACTCAACAACAACCTCAACACTGAGACACCAACAAACTCAACAACAACCCCAACACTGAGACACCAACAAACTCAACAACAACCCCAACACTGAGACACCAACAAACTCAAAAACAACCCCAACACTGAGACACCAACAAACTCAACAACAACCCCAACACTGAGACACCAACAAACTCAACAACAACCCCAACACTGAGACACCAACAAACTCAACAACATCCCCAACACTGAGACACCAACAAACTCAACAACAACCCCAACACTGAGACACCAACAAACTCAACAACAAACCCAACACTGAGACACCAACAAACTCAACAACAACCCCAACACTGAGACACCAACAAACTCAACAACAACCTCAACACTGAGACACCAACAAAATCAACAACAACCCAAAAACTGAGACACCAACAAACTCAACAACAACCCCTACACTGAGACACCAACAAACTCAACAACAACACCAACACTGTGACACCAACAAACTCAACAACAACCCCTACATTGAGACACCAACAAACTCAACAACAACCCCAACACCGAGACACCAACAAACTCAACAACATCCCCAACACCGAGACACCAACAAACTCAAAAACAACCCCAACACTGAGACACCAACAAACTCAACAACAACCCCAACACTGAGACACCAACAAACTCAACAACAACCCCAACACTGAGACACCAACAAACTCAACAACAACCCCAACAGTGAGACACCAACAAACTCAACAACAAACCCAACACTGAGACACCAACAAACTCAACAACAACCCCAACACTGAGACACCAACAAAATCAACAACAACCCCAACACTGAGACACCAACAAACTCAACAACATCCCCAACACTGAGACACCAACAAACTCAACAACAACCCCAACACTGAGACACCAACAAACTCAACAACAACCCCAACACTGAGACACCAACAAACTCAACAACAACCCCAACACTGAGACACCCACAAACTCAACAACAACCCCAACACTGAGACACCAACAAACTCAACAACAACCCCAACACTGAGACACCAACAAACTCAACAACAACCCCAACACTGAGACACCAACAAACTCTACAGCAACCCCAACACTGAGACACCAACAAACTCAACAACAACCCCAACACTGAGACACCAACAAACTCAACAACAACCCCAACACTGAGACACCAACAAACTCAACAACAACCCCAACACTGAGACACCAACAAACTCAACAACAACCCCAACACTGAGACACCAACAAACTCACCAACAACCTCAACACTGAGACACCAACAAACTCAGCAACAACCCCAACACTGAGACACCAACAAACTCAACAACAACCCCAACACTGAGACACCAACAAAATCAACAACAACCCCAACACTGAGACACCAACAAACTCAACAACAACCCCAATACTGAGACACCAACAAACTCAACAACAACCTCAACACTGAGACACCAACAAACTCAACAACAACCCCAACACTGAGACACCAACAAACTCAACAACAACCCCAACACTGAGACACCAACAAACTCAACAACATCCCCAACACTGAGACACCAACAAACTCAACAACAACCCCAACACTGAGACACCAACAAACTCAACAACAAACCCAACACTGAGACACCAACAAACTCAACAACAACCCCAACACTGAGACACCAACAAACTCAACAACAACCCCAACACTGAGACACCAACAAACTCAACAGCAACCCCAACACTGAGACACCAACAAACTCAACAACAACCCCAACACTGAGACACCAACAAACTCAACAACAACCCCAACACTGAGACACCAACCAACTCAACAGCAACCCCAACACTGAGACACCAACAAAATCAACAACAACCCCAACACTGAGACACCAACAAACTCAACAACAACCCCAACACAGGGACACCAACAAACTCAACAACAACCCCAACACCGAGACACCAACAAACTCAACAACAACCCCAACACTGAGACACCAACAAACTCAACAACAACCCCAACACTGAGACACCAACAAACTCAACAACAACCCCAACACTGAGACACCAACAAACTCAACAACAACCCCAACACTGAGACACCAACAAACTCAACAACAACCCCAACACTGAGACACCAACAAACTCAACAACAACCCCAACACTGAGACACCAACAAACTCAACAACAACCCCAACACTGAGACACAAACAAACTCAACAACAACCCCAACACTGAGACACCAACAAACTCAACAACAACCCCAACACTGAGACACCAACAAACTCAACAACAACCCCAACACTGAGACACCAACAAACTCAAAAACAACCCCAACACTGAGACACCAACAAACTCAACAACAACCCCAACACTGAGACACCAACAAACTCAACAACAACCCCAACACTGAGACACCAACAAACTCAACAACAACCCCAATACTGAGACACCAACAAACTCAACAACAACCTCAACACTGAGACACCAACAAACTCAACAACAACCCCAACACTGAGACACCAACAAACTCAACAACAACCCCAACACTGAGACACCAACAAACTCAACAACAACCCCAACACTGAGACACCAACAAACTCAACAACAACCCCAACACTGAGACAACAACAAACTCAACAACAACCCCAACACTGTGTCACCAACAAACTCAACAACAACCCCAACATTGAGAAACCAACAAACTCAACAACAACCCCAACACTGAGACACCAACAAACTCAACAATATCCCCAACACTGAGACACCAACAAACTCAACAACAACCCCAACACAGACACCAACAAACTCATCAACAACCTCAACACTGAGACACCAACAAACTCAACAACAACCCCAACACTGAGACACCAACAAACGCAACATCAACCCCAACACTGAGACACCAACAAACTCAACAACAACCCCAACACTGAGACACCAACAAACTCAACAACAACCCCAACACTGAGACACCAACAAACTCAACAACAACCCCAACACTGAGACACCAACAAACTCAACAACAACCCCAACACTGAGACACCAACAAACTCAACAACAACCCCAACACTGAGACACCCACGAACTCAACAACAACCCCAACACTGAGACACCAACAAACTCAACAACAACCCCAACACTGAGACACCAACAAACTCAACAACAACCCCAACACTGAGACACCAACAAACTCTACAGCAACCCCAACACTGAGACACCAACAAACTCAACAACAACCCCAACACTGAGACACCAACAAACTCAACAACAACCCCAACACTGAGACACCAACAAACTCAACAGCAACCCCAACACTGAGACACCAACAAACTCAACAACAACCCCAACACTGAGACACCAACAAACTCAACAACAACCCCAACACTGAGACACCAACAAACTCAACAGCAACCCCAACACTGAGACACCAACAAAATCAACAACAACCCCAACACTGAGACACCAACAAACTCAACAACAACCCCAACACAGGGACACCAACAAACTCAACAACAACCCCAACACCGAGACACCAACAAACTCAACAACAACCCCAACACTGAGACACCAACAAACTCAACAACAACCCCAACACTGAGACACCAACAAACTCAACAACAACCCCAACACTGAGACACCAACAAACTCAACAGCAACCCCAACACTGAGACACCAACAAACTCAACAACAACCCCAACACTGAGACACAAACAAACTCAACAACAACCCCAACACTGAGACACCAACAAACTCAACAACAACCCCAACACTGAGACAACAACAAACTTAACAACAACCCCAACACTGTGTCACCAACAAACTCAACAACAACCCCAACACTGTGTCACCAACAAACTCAACAACAACCCCAACACTGAGACACCAACAAACTCAACAACAACCCCAACACTGAGACACCAACAAACTCAACAACAACCTCAACACTGAGACACCAACAAACTCAACAACAACCCCAACACTGAGACACCAACAAACTCAACAACAACCCCAACACTGAGACACCAACAAACTCAAAAACAACCGCAACACTGAGACACCAACAAACTCAACAACATCCCCAACACTGAGACACCAACAAACTCAACAACAACCCCAACACTGAGACACCAACAAACTCAACAACATCCCCAACACTGAGACACCAACAAACTCAACAACAACCCCAACACTGAGACACCAACAAACTCAACAACAACCCCAACACTGAGACACCAGCAAACTCAACAACAACCCCAATACTGAGACACCAACAAACTCAACAACAACCCCAACAGTGAGACACCAACAAACTCAACAACAACCCCAACACTGAGACACCAACAAAATCAACAACAACCCCAACACTGAGACACCAACAAACTCAACAACAACCCCAACACTGAGACACCAACAAACTCAACAACAACCCCAACACTGAGACAACAACAAACTCAACAACAATCCCAACACTGAGACACCAACAAACTCAACAACAACCCCAACACTGAGACACCAACAAACTCAATTACAACCCCAACACTGTGGCACCGACAAACTCAACAACAACCTCAACACTGAGACACCAACAAACTCAACAACAACCCCAACACTGAGACACCAACAAACTCAACAACAACCCCAACACTGGGACACCAACAAACTCAACAACAACCCCAACACTGAGACACCAACAAAATCAACAACAACCCCAACACTGAGACACCAACAAACTCAACAACAACCCCAACACTGAGACACCAACAAACTCAACAACAACCCCAACACTGAGACACCAACAAACTCAACAACAATCCCAACACTGAGACACCTACAAAGTCAACAACAACCCCAACACTGAGACACCAACAAACTCAACAACAACCCCAACACTGAGACACCAACAAACTCAACAACCCCAACACTGAGACACCAACAAACTCAACAACAACCCCAACACTGAGACACCAACAAACTCAACAACCCCAACACTGAGACACCAACAAACTCAACAACAACCCCAACACTGAGACACCAACAAACTCAACAACAACCCCAACACTGAGACACCAACAAACTCAACAACAACCCCAACACTGAGACACCAACAAACTCAACAACATCCCCAACACTGAGACACCAACAAACTCAACAACAACCCCAACACTGAGACACCAACAAACTCAACAACAACCCCAACACTGAGACACCAACAAACTCAACAACAACCCCAACACTGAGACACCAACAAACTCAACAACAACCCCAACACTGAGACACCAACAAACTCAACAACAACCCCAACACTGAGACACCAACAAACTCAACAACAACCCCAACACTGAGACACCAACAAACTCAACAACAACCCCAACACTGAGACACCAACAAACTCAACAACAACCCCAACACTGAGACACCAACAAACTCAACAACAACCCCAACACTGAGACACCAACAAACTCAACAACAACCCCAACACTGAGACACCAACAAACTCAACAGCAACCCCAACACTGAGACACCAACAAACTCAACAACAACCCCAACACTGAGACACCAACAAACTCAACAACATCCCCAACACTGAGACACCAACAAATTCAACAACAACCCCAACACTGAGACACCAACAAACTCAACAACAACCCCAACACTGAGACACCAACAAACTCAACAACAACCCCAACACTGAGACACCAACAAATTCAACAACAACCCCGGCATTGAGATAGCCCGCTGAGTTGCTCTGGGGTATATCTGGGGGTTAGGGTATTTGGACTCTGGCTTTAAGAGGTGGGCAATGTTAATGAGGTTTGTTAAAGGGGGATTGGCTTTGCGCGCACGGGTTGGGGGTGGGGCGGGGCTGGTTGCCGTTGCTTGGAGGACCCCCACGGTTGAATATCTTGTTCTCTGTTCTTGCCCTGAATCTCTTTTCTCTTGTGTTCCTCCCTGTGCAGCCGGTCAGGCCACAGCTCCCCTCACCCTCCTCAGCTCCTGGTGACGTCCGCAGAGAGTCCGGATTCCGATCCGGAGCCCGCGGAGCCGGCGAGCGAGCGTCTCTCCCCGGGTTCGCACGGTTCAGCCCAGCCTGCCCGCCATCGCTCCCCCGGCAGGTTGGGGGCCCAGAGGGTCATCGGGAGGCGGCTCAGGAGGGAGAGCGGCCGTCCCAGTCTGAGCCAGCCCGCAGAGGGCCAAGCGCTCCAGGCCCGGGAGGCGGACCAGGCCCGGGTCGAAACACGGGAGGGCCCGGAAATCCAGGACCAGGCTCCAGGCCGGGCGCAGGCCGGAACAGCGAAGGGACCGGAAATCCAGGGCCAGGCTTCAGGCCGGGACCAGGCCGAGCCAGAGGAAGGCCGGGAAATCCAGGCCCAGTCTTCAGGCCAGGAACAGGCCGAGCCAGAGGAAGGCCGGGAAATCCAGGCCCAGGCTTCAGGCCGGGAACAGGCCGAAACAGCGAACGGACCAGAAATCCAGGCCCAGGCTTCAGGCCGGGACCAGGCCGAGCCAGAGGAAGGCCGGGAAATCCAGGCCCAGGCTTCAGGCCGGGAACAGGCCGAAACAGCGAACGGAACGGAAATCCAGGCCCAGGCTTCAGGCCGGGACCAGGCCGAGCCAGAGGAAGGCCGGGAAATCCAGGCCCAGGCCTCAGACCGTGAAGAGGCCGAACCAGTGCAGGGCCCAGAAATCCAGACCCAGGCTTCAGGCCGGGACCAGGCCAAGCCACAAGGAGGCCGGGAAATCCAGGCCCAGGCTTCAGGCCGGGACCAGGCCGAACCAGCGAAGGGACCGGAAATCCAGGCCCAGGCTTCAGGCCGGGCGCAGGGCGAGCCAGAGGGAGGCTGGGAAATCCAGGCCCAGGCTTCAGGCCGGGACATCCAGGCCCAGGACAATCCCCTGACAGGCCCCGCCTGGCCGGACCCGGGCGGCAGCCGGACAGAGACGTGGGATCAGGGGTCGAGGGCCAAGGCCGCGGGCCCCAGCCCAGTGATGGAGACGCTCCGGCGGGCCAAGGCAATGGAGGGACGTGAGCCGGGCCTGGACGTGGGGCAGCGGGGGTGCTGGAACGGAGAGAAGGCAGCGTGGACAGGGCCCCGGCACCGCACACTCACACTCGCAGAGCTCCAGTGGATTCGCTCGCCTCTCAATCTCAACTCCACCGTCACCACATCGTAAGCAAGATTTACACTCAAATCTCCCTGGACTGAGGGTGAGGGTGAGGGTGAGTGGGTGAATGGTTGAGGGTGAGGGTGAGGGGGAGAGGGTGAGGGTGAGTGGGTGAGTGGGTGAGGGTGAGGGTGAGGGTGAGGGTGAGTGGGTGAGGGAGTGAGGGTGAGGGTGAGGGAGATGGTGAGGGTGAGTGGGTGAGGATGAGTGGGTGAGGGTGAGTGGGTGAGGGTGAGGGTGAGTGGGTGAGGGTGAGAGGGTGAGGGTGAGTGGGAGAGGGTGAGGGTGAGTGGGAGAGGGTGAGGGTGAGTGGGTGAGTGGGTGAGGGTGAGGGTGAGGGTGAGTGAGTGAGGGTGAGTGTGTGAGGGAGTGAGGGTGAGGGTGAGGGAGATGGTGAGGGTGAGTGGGTGAGGATGAGTGGGTGAGGATGAGGGTGAATGGGTGAGGGTGAGTGGGTGAGGGTGAGTGAGTGAGGGTGATGGTGAGAGTGAGTGGGTGAGGGTGAGTGAGTGAGGGCGAGGGTGAGGGTGAGTGGGCGAGGGTGAGGGTGAGGGTGAGGGTGAGTGGGTGAGGGTGAGGGTGAGTGAGTGAGGGTGAGGGTGAGTGGGTGAGGGTGGGTGGGTGAGGGTGAGTGGGTGAGGGTGAGTGGGTGAGGGTGAGGGTGAGGGTGAGGGTGAGTGGGTGAGTGGGTGAGGGTGAGTGTGAGTGGGTGAGGGTGAGTGTGAGTGGGTGAGGGTGAGGGTGAGGGTGAGTGGAGGAGTGGGTGAGGGTGAGGGTGAGTGGGTGAGGGTGAGGGTGAGTGGGTGAGGGTGAGGGTGAGTGGGTGAGGGTGAGGGTGAGGGTGAGTGGAGGAGTGGGTTAGGGTGAGGGTGAGTGGGTGAGGGTGAGGGTGAGTGGGTGAGGGTGAGGGTGAGTGGGTGAGGGTGAGGGTGAGGGTGAGTGGGTGAGGGTGAGGGTGAGTGTGTGAAGGTGAAGGTGAGGGTGAGTGGGTGAGGGTGAGGGTGAGTGGGTGAGGGTGAGGGTGAGGGTGAGTGGGTGAGGGTGAGGGTGAGTGGGTGAGGGTGAGGGTGAGGGTGAGTGGGTGAGGGTGAGGGTGAGTGGGTGAGGGGGAGGGTGAGGGTGAGGGTGAGGGTGAGAGGGTGAGTGTGTGAAGGTGAAGGTGAGGGTGAGTGGGTGAGGGTGAGTGGGTGAGGGTGAGGGTGAGTGGGTGAGGGTGTGAGGGTGAGGGTGAGGGTGAGTGGGTGAGTGGGTGAGGGTGAGGGTGAGTGGGTGAGGGTGAGGGTGAGGGTGAGTGGGTGAGGGTGAGGGTGAGTGTGTGAAGGTGAAGGTGAGGGTGAGTGGGTGAGGGTGAGTGGGTGAGGGTGAGTGGGTGAGGGTGAGGGTGAGGGTGAGTGGGTGAGGGTGAGGGTGAGTGTGTGAAGGTGAAGGTGAGGGTGAGTGGCTGAGGGTGAGGGTGAGTGGGTGAGGGTGAGTGGGTGAGGGTGAGTGGGTGAGGGTGAGGGTGAGTGGGTGAGGGTGAGTGGGTGAGGGTGAGGGTGAGTGGGTGAGGGTGAGTGGGTGAGGGTGAGTGTGTGAGGGTGAGGGTGAGGGTGAGTGGGTGAGTGGGTGAAGGTGAAGGTGAGGGTGAGTGGGTGAGGGTGAGTGGGTGAGGGTGAGAGGGTGAGGGCGAGTGGGTTAGGGTGAGTGGGTGAGGGTGAGTGGGTGAGGGTGAGGGTGAGTGGGTGAGGGTGAGAGGGTGAGGGTGAGTGGGTGAGGGTGAGTGGGTGAGGGTGAGGGTGAGGGTGAGTGGGTGAGGGTGAGGGTGAGTGTGTGAAGGTGAAGGTGAGGGTGAGTGGCTGAGGGTGAGGGTGAGTGGGTGAGGGTGAGTGGGTGAGGGTGAGTGGGTGAGGGTGAGTGGGTGAGGGTGAGGGTGAGTGGGTGAGGGTGAGTGGGTGAGGGTGAGGGTGAGTGGGTGAGGGTGAGGGTGAGTGGGTGAGTGGGTGAAGGTGAAGGTGAGTGGGTGAGGGTGAGTGGGTGAGGGTGAGGGTGGGTGAGGGTGAGGGTGAGTGGGTGAGGGTGAGTGGGTGAGGGTGAGGGTGAGTGGGTGAGGGTGAGAGGGTGAGGGTGAGAGGGTGAGGGTGAGAGGGTGAGGGTGAGTGGGTGAGGGTGAGTGGGTGAGGGTGAGGGTGAGTGGGTGAGGGTGAGTGGGTGAGGGTGAGTGGGTGAGGGTGAGGGTGAGTGTGTGAAGGTGAAGGTGAGGGTGAGTGGGTGAGGGTGAGTGGGCGAGTGTGTGGGTGAGGGTGAAGGTGAGGGTGAGTGGGTGAGGGTGAGTGTGTGAGGGTGAGTGGGTGATGGTGAGTGGGTGAGGGTGAGTGGGTGAGGGTGTGTGGGTGAGTGGGTGAGTGGGTGAGGGTGTGTGGGTGAGTGGGTGAGTGGGTGAGGGTGTGTGGGTGAGTGGGTGATGGTGAGTGGGTGAGTGGGTGAGGGTGAGTGGGTGAGGGTGAGTGGGTGAGGGTGAGTGGGTGAGGGTGAGGGTGAGTGGGTGATGGTGAGTGGGTGAGTGGGTGATGGTGAGTGGGTGAGTGGGTGAGGGTGAGGGTGAGTGGGTGAGGGTGAGTGGGTGATGGTGAGTGGGTGAGTGGGTGATGGTGAGTGGGTGAGTGGGTGAGGGTGAGGGTGAGTGGGTGAGGGTGAGTGGGTGAGGGTGAGTGGGTGAGGGGTGAGGGTGAGTGGGTGATGGTGAGTGGGTGAGTGGGTGATGGTGAGTGGGTGAGGGTGAGGGTGAGGGTGAGTGGGTGAGGGTGAGGGTGTGTGAGTGGCTGAGGGCGAGGGTGAGTGGGTGAGGGTGAGTGGGTGAGGGTGAGGGTGAGTGGGTGAGGGTGAGAGGGTGAGGGTGAGTGTGTGAGTGGGTGAGGGTGAGAGGGTGAGGGTGAGTGGGTGAGGGTGGGTGGGTGAGGGTGAGTGTGAGTGGGGTGAGGGTGAGGGTGAGTGGGTGAGGGTGAGGGGTGAGTGGTGTGGTGAGGTGGGTGAGTGGGGTGAGGGTGAGAGGGTGAGGGTGAGAGGGGTGAGGGTGAGAGGGGTGAGGGTGAGTGGGGTGAGGGTGAGTGGGTGAGGGTGAGGGTGAGTGGGTGAGGGTGAGTGGGTGAGGGTGAGTGGGTGAGGGTGAGGGTGAGTGTGTGAAGGTGAAGGTGAGGGTGAGTGGGTGAGGGTGAGTGGGGTGAGGGTGAAGGTGAGGGTGGAGTGGGTGAGGGTGAGTGGGTGGAGGGTAACTGTGAGTGGGTGAGGGTGAGTGGGGTGAGTGGGTGAGGGGTGAGTGGGGTGAGGGGTGAGTGGGTGAGGGTGAGTGGGTGATGGTGAGAGGGTGAGGGTGAGTGGGTGAGGGTGAGGGTGATTGGGTGATGGGTGAGTGGGTGAGGGTGAGTGGGTGAGTGGGTGAGGGTGAGGGTGAGTGGGTGATGGTGAGTGGGGGAGTGGGTGATGGTGGTGGGTGAGTGGGTGAGGGTGAGGGTGTGTGAGTGGCTGAGGGCGAGGGTGAGTGGGTGAGGGTGAGTGGTGAGGGTGAGGGTGAGTGGGTGAGGGTGAGAGGGTGAGGGTGGAGTGGGTGAGTGGGTGAGGGTGAGAGGGTGAGGGTGAGTGGGTGAGGGTCGGTGGGTGAGGGTGAGTGTGAGTGGGTGAGGGTGAGGGTGAGTGGGTGAGGGTGAGGGTGAGTGGGTGAGTGTGAGGGTGAGTGGGTGAGGGTGAGTGGGTGGGGGTGAGTGGGTGAGGGTGAGTGTGAGTGGGTGAGGGTGAGTGTGTGAGTGTGAGTGTGAGTGGGTGAGGGTGAGTGGGGAGTGGGTGAGGGTGATTGGGGAGTGGGTGAGGGTGAGTGGGTGAGTGTGAGTGGGTGAGGGTGAGTGTGTGAGGGTGAGTGGGTGAGGGTGAGTGTGAGTGGGTGAGGGTGAGGGTGAGTGTGAGTGGGTGAGGGTGAGTGGGGAGTGGGTGAGGGTGAGTGGGTGAGTGTGAGTGGGTGAGGGTGTGTGTGTGAGGGTGAGTGGGTGAGGGTGAGTGTGAGTGGGTGAGGGTGAGGGTGAGTGTGAGTGGGTGTGGGTGAGGGTGAGTGTGTGAGGGTGAGTGGGTGAGTGGATGAGGGTGAGAGGGTGAGGGTGAGTGGGTGAGGGTGAGTGGGTGAGGGTGAGTGGGTGAGGTTGAGGGTGAGTGTGAGTGGTGGAGGGTGAGGGTGAGTGGGTGAGGGTGAGTGGGTGAGGGTGAGGGTGTGTGAGTGGCTGAGGGTGAGTGGTTGAGGGTGAGGGTGAGTGGCTCAGGGTGAGGGTGAGTGGCTGAGGGTGAATGGGTGACCATGAGTGTGTGAGGGTGAGGGTGAGTGGGTGAGGGTGAGTGGGTGAGGGTGAGTGGGTGAGGGTGAGGGTGAGTGGGTGAGGGTGAGAGGGTGAGAGGGTGAGGGTGAGTGGGTGAGGGTGGGTGGGTGAGGGTGAGTGGGTGAGGGTGAGGGTGAGTGGGTGAGGGTGAGTGGGTGGGGGTGAGTGGGTGAGGGTGAGTGTGAGTGGGTGAGGGTGAGTGTGTGAGTGTGAGTGTGAGTGGGTGAGGGTGAGTGGGTGAGTTGGTGAGGGTGAGTGGGTGAGTGGGTTGAGGGTGAGTGGGTGAGGGTGAGGGTGAGTGGGTGAGGGTGAGGTGAGTGGGGAGTGGCTGAGGGTGAGTGGGTGAGTGTGAGTGGGTGAGGGTGAGTGTGTGAGGGTGGAGGGGGGTGAGGGTGAGGGTGAGTGGGTGAGGGTGAGGGTGAGTGTGAGTGGGTGAGGGTGAGGGTGAGTGTGTGAGGGTGAGTGGGTGAGGGTGAGTGGGTGAGGGTGGGTGGGTGAGGGTGAGTGGGTGAGGGTGAGGGTGAGTGGGTGAGGGTGAGTGGGTGGGGGTGAGTGGGTGAGGGTGAGTGTGAGTGGGTGAGGGTGAGTGTGTGAGTGTGAGTGTGAGTGGGTGAGGGTGAGTGGGTGAGTTGGTGAGGGTGAGTGGGTGAGTGGGTTGAGGGTGAGTGGGTGAGGGTGAGGGTGAGTGGGTGAGGGTGAGTGGGGAGTGGCTGAGGGTGAGTGGGTGAGGGTGAGTGGGTGAGGGTGAGTGTGTGAGGGTGAGGGGGGTGAGGGTGAGGGTGAGTGGGTGAGGGTGAGGGTGAGTGTGAGTGGGTGAGGGTGAGGGTGAGTGTGTGAGGGTGAGTGGGTGAGGGTGAGTGGGTGAGGGTGAGTTGGTGAGGGTGAAGGTGAGGGTGAGTGGGTGAGGGTGAGGGTGAGTGGCTGCGGTGTGAGTGGGTGAGGGTGAGTGGATGAGGGTGAGTGGGTGAGGGTGAGGGTGTGTGAGTGGCTGAGGGTGAGTGGCTGAGGGTGAGGGTGAGTGGGTGAGGGTGAGGGTGGAGTGGGTGAGGGTGAGGGTGAGTGGGTGAGGGTGAGGGTGAGGGTGAGTGGGTGAGGGTGAGGTGAGTGTGTGAAGGTGAAGGTGAGGGTGAGTGGGTGAGGGTGAGGGTGAGTGGGTGAGGGTGAGGGTGAGGGTGAGTGGGTGAGGGGTGAGGGTGAGTGGGTGAGGGGGAGGGTGAGGGTGAGTGGGTGAGGGTGAGGGTGAGTGGGTGAGGGGGAGGGTGAGGGTGAGGGTGAGGGTGAGAGGGTGAGTGTGTGAAGGTGAAGGTGAGGGTGAGTGGGTGAGGGTGAGTGGGTGAGGGTGAGGGTGAGTGGGTGAGGGTTGTGAGGGTGAGGGTGAGGGTGAGTGGGTGAGTGGGTGTGGGTGAGGGTGAGTGGGTGAGGGTGAGGGTGAGGGTGAGTGGTGTGAGGGTGAGGGTGAGTGTGTGAAGGTGAAGGTGAGGGTGAGTGGGTGAGGGTGAGTGGGTGAGGGTGAGTGGGGTGAGGGTGAGGGGTGAGGGTGAGTGGGTGAGGGTGAGGGTGAGTGTGTGAAGGTGAAGGTGAGGGTGAGTGGCTGAGGGTGAGGGTGAGGTGGGTGAGGGTGAGTGGGGTGAGGGTGAGTGGGTGAGGGTGAGGGTGAGTGGGTGAGGGTGAGTGGGTGAGGGTGAGGGTGAGTGGGTGAGGGTGAGTGGGTGAGGGTGAGTGTGTGAGGGTGAGGGTGACGGTGAGTGGGTGAGTGGGTGAAGGTGAAGGTGAGGGTGAGTGGGTGAGGGTGAGTGGGTGAGGGTGAGAGGGTGAGGGCGAGTGGGTGAGGGTGAGTGGGTGAGGGTGAGTGGGTGAGAGTGAGGGTGAGTGGGTGAGGGTGAGAGGGTGAGGGTGAGTGGGTGAGGGTGAGTGGGTGAGGGTGAGGGTGAGGGTGAGTGGGTGAGGGTGAGGGTGAGTGTGTGAAGGTGAAGGTGAGGGTGAGTGGCTGAGGGTGAGGGTGAGTGGGTGAGGGTGAGTGGGTGAGGGTGAGTGGGTGAGGGTGAGTGGGTGAGGGTGAGGGTGAGTGGGTGAGGGTGAGTGGGTGAGGGTGAGGGGTGAGGTGGGTGAGGGTGAGGGTGAGTGGGTGAGTGGGTGAAGGTGAAGGTGAGTGGGTGAGGGTGAGTGGGTGAGGGTGAGGGTGGGTGAGGGTGTGGGTGAGTGGGTGAGGGTGAGTGGGTGAGGGTGAGGGTGAGTGGTGAGGGTGAGAGGGTGAGGGTGAGAGGGTGAGGGTGAGAGGGTGAGGGTGAGTGGGTGAGGGTGAGTGGGTGAGGGTGAGGGTGAGTGGGTGAGGGTGAGGGTGAGTGGTGAGGGGGTGAGTGGGTGAGGGTGAGGGTGAGTGTGTGAAGGTGAAGGTGAGGGTGAGTGGGTGAGGGTGAGTGGGCGAGTGTGTGGGTGAGGGTGAAGGTGAGGGTGAGTGGGTGAGGGTGAGTGGGTGAGGGTGAGTGGGTGAGTGGGTGATGGTGAGTGGGTGAGGGTGAGTGGGTGAGGGTGAGTGGGTGATGGTGAGTGGGTGAGGGTGAGTGGGTGAGGGTGAGTGGGTGAGTGGGTGAGGGTGAGTGGGTGAGTGGGTGAGGGTGAGGGTGAGTGGGTGATGGTGAGTGGGTGAGTGGGTGATGGTGAGTGGAGTGGGTGAGGGTGAGGGTGAGTGGGGTGAGGGTGAGGGTGTGTGAGTGGCTGAGGGCGAGGGTGAGTGGGTGAGGGTGAGTGGGTGAGGGTGAGGGTGAGTGGGTGAGGGTGAGAGGGTGAGGGTGAGTGTGTGAGTGGGTGAGGGTGAGAGGGGTGAGGGGTGAGTGGGTGAGGGTGGGTGGGTGGAGGGTGAGTGTGAGTGGGTGAGGGTGAGGGTGAGTGGGTGAGGGTGAGGGTGAGTGGGTGAGTGTGAGGGTGAGTGGTGAGGGTGAGAGGGTGAGGGTGAGAGGGTGAGGGTGAGAGGGTGAGGGTGAGTGGGTGAGGGTGAGTGGGTGAGGGTGAGGGTGAGTGGGTGAGGGTGAGTGGGTGAGGGTGAGTGGGTGAGGGTGAGGGGTGAGTGTGTGAAGGTGAAGGTGAGGGTGAGTGGGTGAGGGTGAGTGGGTGAGGGTGAAGGTGAGGGTGAGTGGGTGAGGGTGAGTGGGTGAGGGTAACTGTGAGTGGGTGAGGGTGAGTGGGTGAGTGGGTGATGGTGAGTGGGTGAGGGTGAGAGGGTGAGGGTGAGTGGGTGATGGTGAGTGGGTGAGGGTGAGTGGGTGAGGGTGAGGGTGAGTGGGTGATGGTGAGTGGGTGAGTGGGTGAGGGTGAGTGGGGTGAGTGGGTGAGGGTGAGGGTGAGTGAGGGTGATGGTGAGTGGGGTGAGGGTGGGTGATGGTGAGTGGGTGAGGGGTGAGGGTGAGGGTGAGTGGGTGAGGGTGAGGGTGTGTGAGTGGCTGAGGGCGAGGGTGAGTGGGTGAGGGTGAGTGGGTGAGGGTGAGGGTGAGTGGGTGAGGGTGAGAGGGTGAGGGTGAGTGGGTGAGTGGGTGAGGGTGAGAGGGTGCGGGTGAGGTGGGTGAGGGTGGGTGGGTGAGGGTGAGTGTGAGTGGGTGAGGGTGAGGGTGAGTGGGTGAGGGTGAGGGTGAGTGGGTGAGTGTGAGGGTGAGTGGGTGAGGGTGAGTGGGTGGGGGTGAGTGGGTGAGGGTGAGTGTGAGTGGGTGAGGGTGAGTGTGTGAGTGTGAGTGTGAGTGGGTGAGGGTGAGTGGGGAGTGGGTGAGGGTGATTGGGGAGTGGAGTGAGGGTGAGTGGGTGAGTGTGAGTGGGTGAGTGAGAGTGTGTGAGGGTGAGTGGGTGAGGGTGAGTGTGAGTGGGTGAGGGTGAGGGTGAGTGTGAGTGGGTGAGGGGAGAGTGGGGAGTGGGTGAGGGTGAGTGGGTGAGTGTGAGTGGGTGAGGGTGTGTGTGTGAGGGTGAGTGGGTGAGGGTGAGTGTGAGTGGGTGAGGGTGAGGGTGAGTGTGAGTGGGTGTGGGTGAGGGTGAGTGTGTGAGGGTGAGTGGGTGAGTGGATGAGGGTGAGAGGGTGAGGGTGAGTGGGTGAGGGTGAGTGGGTGAGGGTGAGTGGGTGAGGTTGAGGGTGAGTGTGAGTGGGGTGAGGGTGAGGGTGAGTGGGTGAGGGTGAGTGGGTGAGGTGAGGGTGTGTGAGTGGCTGAGGGTGAGTGGTTGAGGGTGAGGGTGAGTGGCTCAGGGTGAGGGTGAGTGGCTGAGGGTGAATGGGTGACCATGAGTGTGTGAGGGTGAGGGTGAGTGGGTGAGGGTGAGTGGGTGAGGGTGAGTGGGTGAGGGTGAGGGTGAGTGGGTGAGGGTGAGAGGGTGAGAGGGTGAGGGTGAGTGGGTGAGGGTGGGTGGGTGAGGGGTGAGTGGGTGAGGGTGAGGGTGAGTGGGTGAGGGTGAGTGGGTGGGGGTGAGTGGGTGAGGGTGAGTGTGAGTGGGTGAGGGTGAGTGTGTGAGTGTGAGTGTGAGGTGGGTGAGGGTGAGGGTGAGTGGGTGAGGGTGAGTGGGGAGTGGCTGAGGGTGAGTGGGTGAGTGTGAGTGGGTGAGGGGTGAGGTGTGTGAGGGTGAGGGGGGTGAGGGTGAGGGTGAGTGGGGTGAGGGTGAGGGTGAGTGTGAGTGGGTGAGGGTGAGGGTGAGTGTGTGAGGGTGAGTGGGTGAGGGTGAGTGGGTGAGGGGTGAGTTGGTGAGGGTGAAGGTGAGGGTGAGTGGGTGAGGGTGAGGGTGAGTGGCTGCGGGTGAGTGGGTGAGGGTGAGTGGGTGAGGGTGAGTGGGTGAGGGTGAGGGTGTGTGAGTGGCTGAGGGTGAGTGGCTGAGGGTGAGGGTGAGTGGCTCAGGGTGAGGGTGAGTGGGTGAGGGTGAGTGGCTCAGGGTGAGGGTGAGTGGGTGAGTGGGTGAGGGTGAGATGGTGAGAGTGAGTGGCTGAGGGTGAGGGTGAGTGGCTCAGGGTGAGGGTGAGTGGGTGAGGGTGAGGGTGAGAGGGTGAGGGTGAGTGGGTGAGAGTGAGTGGGTGAGGGTGAGGGTGAGTGGGTGAGGGTGAGGGTGAGGGTGAGTGGGTGAGGGTGGAGTGTGAGTGGGTGAGAGTGAGTGGGTGAGTGGGGTGAGGGTGAGTGGGTGAGTGGGTGAGGGTGAGTGGGGTGAGGGTGAGTGGGTGAGGGTGAGCGGGTGAGGGTGAGTGGGTGAGTGGGTGAGGGTGTGTGGGTGAGGGTGAGTGGGTGAGGGTGAGTGGGTGAGGGTGTGTGGGTGAGTGGGTGAGTGGGTGAGGGTGAGGGTGAGTGGGTGAGGGTGAGTGGGTGAGTGGGTGAGGGTGAGTGGGTGAGTGGGTGAGTGGGTGAGGGTGAGGGTGAGGGTGAGTGGGTGAGTGGGTGAGGGTGTGAGGGTGTGTGGGTGAGTGGGTGAGTGGGTGAGGGTGAGTGTGTGAGGGT
>JANJGN010002746.1:0-35000 GCA_026770705.1 Isurus oxyrinchus
CAACTGCCAAATGTTTGCCCACTCACTTAACCCCTCGATAACCCTTTTCAAACTCTTTGTATCCTCCTCACAACTTACTCTCCTACCTAGCTTTGTATCATCCACAAATTTGGGTCCAACACAGTGAGTCCCTTTCCCCAAGTCACTCATATAGATTGTAAATAGCTCAGGCCCCAGCACTGACCCAGTGCTCCACTAGATGCTGTTTGCCAACCCAAAAATGACCCATTTTTTCTCACTCTGCTTCCTGTTATCTAGCCCTCTATCCATGCTAATAGGCCATTCCTGATATCATGAACTCTTATCTTGCACGGTAACCTTATCAAATTCGTTTGGAAATCTAAATGCACCACATCCTCTGGTTCCCCTTTATGAACCCGGCTTGGTGCATCCTCAAAGAGCTCGAATAAATCTGTCAAATGCAATTTCCCTTTCACAAAACCATGGTGACTCTGCCTGATTGTATTATGATTTTCGAAATGTCCTGCTTCCAACGCCCTAATTTTTCCAGTGACAGATGTTTGATTAACTGGCTTATGGTTTCCCCCTTTCTGTCTCCCTCCTTTCTGGATTATGGAATTATGGACTCATAAACTCATAGATGTTTACAGCACAGAAGGAGGCCATTCAGCCCATCGTGTCCACACTGGTCAACAAAGATCTGACTCCGCTAATCCCATTGTCCCATTCTTGGCCCGTAACCCTGGAGGCTACAGCAACACAAGTGAATATCTAAATACTTCTTAAATGTTACCAGAGTTTCTGACTCCACCACTCTTTCAGGGAGCGAGTTCCAGACTCCCACCACCCTCTGGGTGAAAAAAATCTCTCAACTCCCCTTCTTAGCTCTCTACCTCTTACCTTCAACCTCTGCCCCCTGGTTATTGACCCCTCTACTCATGCCTTCCTCTCCACCCTATCTATGCCCCTGATAATCTTACATGCCTCTATCAGGTCCCCTCTCAACCTTTGCTGCTCCAAGGAAAACAACCCCGGGCCTATCCAACCTTTCCTCATAGCTCAGACCCTCCGGCCCAGGCACCCTCCCGGTAAATCTCCTCTCCAGCGCGGTCACGTCCTTCCCATAATGTGGGTGGCCAGAACTGCACCCGGTACTCCAGTTGTGGCCTAACCAGCATTTTATACAGCTCCCCCCCCACCCCCACAACCCCCCACCCTGCCACCTCGCTCTTGTATTCTACGCCTCGGCCTCACAAAGGCAAGAGTTCGGGAAGATGACAACCAAGGGCCTATCGTCGATCGATTCCGGCCACTTTCTTCGAAGGTGCAGGATCCGCAGGCCCGAGGGACTGGTCAGCCTTTGGCTTGCATGGCCAGAGTGGGTGTGGGTGCTAAAGCTGGACCAGGGGCCCAATTGTCGGCCATTTTTGAGGCCCGTCCAGCCTTGCGCCTTCAGGGATCTCAGCGGAAGCAGTCCACCGGCGCCAGCGGCCATCCCGGCGTCCGCCCTCTCCTCATCCCCCCTCACCCTACCCACCCCAACAGCGCCGACCCTTTCCCCTAAGCACCTGTTAATTGACCAGCTGGCGTGGAGTGGCAGCCAGAGGGCCAATCGCGCGCTCCCAACGAGCGCCGAGTTCGGGCCCGTTGGACTCCCAGGTTCCTTTTCGCCAGTGACCACGATCGTTTGAAGTTCCTCCCCCCACCCCCGGGTACTCTGTGCATCTTCTACTGCACGGAAAGGTATGAAATAATTGTTCGTAGCCTCTGTCACCTCTTCAATTCCACCCCGTCTCCAGCCCCCCCTCCCGTTAATTCCCCAGACTCACCCTCCAAGGCGTTAATTCCCAATAATTGTACGTTGAGAGTCCGAAGCCAGCCCGCACCTTGAAACAGGCTCATACAAAGAACAAAGCAAAGTCACTGGCTCTCCCAGTTGGTCCCAGACACCCAGGCTTGCACCGTTTCAACGTCTCCATAAACCTTCCTCAATTATGCTTCATTACCAAGTCAAAATCATGCGTCTGATTGCAACACAAGTTCAACAATTAACAGGAGGGACCAATGTTCACTTTAGCTACTCTCCTCCTTTGTATATACTGGCAGAAGCTTTTACGGTGTTTTCATATTTACTGCCAAC
This sequence comes from Isurus oxyrinchus, assembly GCA_026770705.1. Classification (NCBI taxonomy): domain Eukaryota; kingdom Metazoa; phylum Chordata; class Chondrichthyes; order Lamniformes; family Lamnidae; genus Isurus; species Isurus oxyrinchus. The sequence goes on from JANJGN010002746.1 coordinate 2,102, forward strand.
TTCCTCATGTACTCCAATTTCACCCTCTCTCATTGTCTTCCCTTGCTGGTTTAAGATGTTCCCAATTGCCTGGAATACCATCAAACTTTGCAGCTTTGTGCATCCTTCCTCTCAATTTGATACCATCCTTAATTACCTGGGCCATCCTTCTTGCCGAGTCTTTCTTCCTCAATTGAATATGTCTTTGTTAAGAGCTATGAAATATCTCCTTGAACGTCTACCACTGCGTTTTGGCTGTCTTACCTTTTAACCTCTTTTCCAGTCCACTTAAGCCAACTCTGCCCTCGGGCCCTTGTAATTGACTTTATTTCAGTTTAAGACACTGGTCTGAGACCCAAATTTCTCACCCTCAAACTGAATGCGAAATCCTGTTATGTTATGATCACTCTTACATAGAGGCTCCTTTACTATGTCACTAATTAATCCAGTCTCATTACACAACACCAGGTCTAAAATAGCCCGTTTCCTGATTGGTTACAGAACGTATTGCTCCAAGAAACTTCCCTGAGCACACTCCATGAACTCATCCTTCCGGCCACTTTTGGCAATTTGGTTCATCAAATCTATATGAAGGTTAAAATCTTCCACAATTATTGCTGTTCCTTTCTTATAAGCCTCCGTTATTTCTTGATTTATGCTGTGTCCTACAGTGTAGCAACTGTCAGGTTGTAGAGACCAATCCTACCAGTGATTTCCTCCCTTAGCTTTTTCTTATTGATTCAGCACCTTGATCTTCTGAACCAAGATCATTTCTCACTCCTGTACTGACCTCATCCTTTATTAACAGAGCCACCCCACCTCCTTTCTCCCTGTCCTTCCAAAATCTCAAAATACCCTTGATTATGCCTTTTGGAAACCCAAATACACCACATTCACTGGTTCTCCTTTATCCACCCTGCTTGCGACACCCTTGATGACCTTTAGTGAATTTGAGTGTTGCCGAGGGAAGGAGCCGGTCTGCGGGTGTTCGGCGCCCGGTGACAGTGGGGGGGGGGCGCGGGTGCTGAGGCAGGGTGGACTGGACTGAAACCTGCCATCCACCGCAGGGGCCGCGAGATGGAGAAGTTCCAGGTGGCGGTCAACGTGGAGGCCGGGGGCCACGCCGACTTCACGCTGAGCTACGAGGAGCTGCTGCCGCGGAGGCTGGGCCACTACGAGCTGGCGCTCAGCGTCCGGCCCCAGCAGGTGGTGCGCAACCTGACCGTCGAGGTGGTCATCGCCGAGCGGACCGGCATCGAGTACGTTGAGGTGCTGCCCCTCCGGACCAGCGAGCTGCTGGACAACAGGCTGAAAGGTGAGAAGGAGGGGGTACGGGGCCGAGGGGAGGGGCGGAGGTTGGGGGTACACGGCAGAGGGGGGAGGTTGCAGGCGGGGGATTGGCAGGGAAGACTTAACCACTTGACCTTTGAAGCCACCTTCACTTTGAGGCCTTGGGCCTCCTGCTGATAGGCCTGAGCAGGCCGCGTTGGCGGAGGTCGAGAGGGCCATCGCCCCGATTATATTTTCTTCATGAGTCGCTCCTCCACCATCCCCTCCCCAACCCAACCCACCCTGTTCCCCTGCCCCTGACAGACGTTACTCAGGACGAGCCTCTGGTAGGCCTCTTCGCCTCCCTCGCAAGTGGGTCTGACTGGAGGCTGCGCCACGCAGGTTCAGAGTGGGCTCTACCCTAAAATGGCCGTCAGGGTTCCTTGACGGTGTTGGCAGACGCCCCCTTCCCCGGCCTCCATGTCGAAAAATACACGGGAACAGGAGGAGGCCCATTCAGCCCCTCTCGAGCCTGTTACACAGCAACAGGAGGAGGCCATTCAGCCCCTCTCGAGCCTGTTACACAGGGACAAGAGGAGGCCATTCAGCCCCTCTCGAGCCTGTTACACAGCAACAGGAGGAGGCCATTCAGCCCCTCTCGGGCCTGTTACACAGGAACAGGAGGAAGCCCATTCAGCCCCCCTCTCGAGCCTGTTACACAGGAACAGGAGGAAGCCCATTCAGCCCCTCTCGAGCCTGCTACACAGGAACAAGGAGGCCATTCAGCCCCTCTTGAGCCTGTTACACAGGAACAAGAGGAGGCCATTCAGTCCCTCTCAAGCCTGTTACACAGGAAGAAGAGGAGGCCATTCAGTCCCTCTCGAGCCTGTTACACAGGAACAGGAGGAGGCCCATCCAGCCCCTCTCAAGCCTGTTACACAGGAACAGGAGAAGGCTCTCTTGGTGGGGGGGTGTCGGGCGGTGGGAGGCGGTCTGGGCGGATATCGCCTCCCTGGTTGGGGATGAGGGCAGGCCGACTCTTGCTGGATGCAACCTGACGCTCTTCCGTCCCTCTCTCCAGGAACGCATGACGTCCTGAAGTCCACCTCGGTGGAGCGGACCACGACCTGCGCCCGGGTCTGCTTCACCCCGAGCCCTGAGCAGCAGGCCCTGTACTCCAGCCAAGGTATCCAAGGAGACTTTGTGGTCCGTTACGCTGTCCAAATGACCGATCTCATCGGGGACATACAGGTCAGTGGCGGGGGGGGGGAAATGTGAGTGGTGGGAAGGGGAGGAGGAGGAGGCTGAGGGAGGAGGAGGGGTGGGGGAGGTTGAGGGAAGCTGGCGGAGTATGCGGAGAAAGGGAGCCGAGCCGCAATTTATTTCGTCAGACTCTGATCATGTTGATGCTCACAGTGAATAGGCCAGAACACAGAGACAGGAGGAGGCCATTCAGCCCCTCTCGAGCCTGTTACACAGGAGCAGGAGGAGGCCATTCAGCCCCTCGCAAGCCTGTTACACAGGAACAGGAGGAGGCCATTCAGCCCCTCTCAAGCCTGTTACACAGGAACAGGAGGAGGCCCATTCAGCCCCTCTCGAGCCTGTTACACAGAGACAGGAGGAGGCCCATTCAGCCCCCCTCTCGAGCCTGTTACACAGGAACAGGAGGAGGCAATACAGCCCCTCTCGAGCCTGTTACACAGAGACAGGAGGAGGCCCATTCAGCCCCCCTCTCGAGCCTGTTACACAGGAACAGGAGGAGGCCATTCAGCCCCTCTCAAGCCTGTTACACAGGAACAGGAGGAGGCCCATTCAGCCCCTCTCGAGACTGATACACAGGAACAGGAGGAGGCCATTCAGACCCTCTCGAGCCTGTTACACAGGAACAGGAGGAGGCCATTCAGACCCTCTTGAGCCTGTTACACAGGAACAGGAGGAGGCCATTCAGCCCCTCCTGAAGCCTGTTACACCACCTTCTTCTCAAGGGGCAATAAATGGTGGTCTAGACAACATTGTCCACACCCCATGAATGAATTTTTAAAAAATGTGTGTCTAGGTGTGCATGTGTGTCTGGGTGTCTATGTGTGTCTTTGGGGGTATGTCTGTGCATCTGTGTGTGTACGTATGTGTTTCTGTGTGTGTATATGTGTCTTTCTGTATGTGCATTTCAGTGTGTCTGTGTGTGCGCTTCTGGGTCTAGGTGTGTCAGTGTGTGTGTGTGTGTGTGTGTGTATTTCTGGGGGTCTATGTGAGTGTTTGTGTATTTCTGTGGGTGTGTATGTGCGCGTGTATATGTATGTGTGTCTATGTGAGTGTATGTGTGTGTATGCGTGAGTGTGTGTGTATTTCTGCATTAGCATGTCTACATTCCTTAGTTTTAGGACTGTCCACAGTTACAACAGCCCCCACCTGATTGCACAGCCTGTGCCCCCACTCTCTCTCTCTCTCCGCCAAGACTCGCTGACTGAATTGTGCAGGAGGGAACGCGGGGACAGATCGAGAAGGACAGAGCCTGGACAAGTGGGGGGAGCGGGGTGTGGAATGGGGCAAACAGGATGCGGACAGGCGGAGTGTGGGGGTGTGTATGTCGGGGTGGAGGCGAGTTGAGCTGCCTAACTCTGGCAAACCGCTGGGATGAAAGAGCCTATTGTGGCAGCAAAAGGTTGCAGGTTGTTTTTGGCAAGTGGTTCACGGCTTTGAAGCTGACCCAGCTTCCCCTGCCTTCGCTCGCAGGCTGAGCATCCTGTTTTTCCAACACACTACGAGCCCAGTGCACAATCGGCATTTGTAGCCGGACCTGTCCGCACCCCACGCGCACAACCAGGCCCCTTTCCAACCTCCACAGTTCAACCAAGATTCAAAGGGAACAGCCCTTACCTTCGAAGAAAGAAACAGGGTCTCTGTGAGGTTAAATCTGGAAGAGCAGCGCTTGGCTCTATGCGGACAGGGCCTCTGAGACGGGAGAGCAGTGTGGCATCACTAGAAGGGAAGTGCGTCACGTGGTCCAGTCTTGCTTCCACTTGTGAGCAGAACACAGCGCGCACGGCTTTGCAGCTGGTGTGGTCAGGTTTTCCATTGACGGTCATGTGCTCAGTCTCAACAAATGAACCCAGAATATGCTTACCCAATCACCTGGGAGTAATTGGTGCATTTATATCAGCATGAATATGTGACATGGCAGCAGCGGTTAGATACCAGCACAGCAGCCAGATTCAGTACAGGTGTGACATAGTGAACAGCCTTAGGTCATGCTACACAGTATAAGATAATAAAAAGAGGCTAGGGACACCTCAGCAAGGACAGACTGGCCTTTGCAGAGGTCGCTGCACACATTGATCAATGAAAGCTGCACCTCCAGCAGTGAGGAGCTCCCGCAGCGCTGACCCTTCGACAGTGCGGCACTCACTCAGCACTGACCCTCTGACAGTGCAGCGCTCCCTCAGCACTGACCCTCCAACAGTGCAGCACTCCCTCAGCACTGACCCTCCGACAGTGCAGCGCTCCCTCAGCACTGACTGACAGTGCGGCGCTCCCTCAGCACTGACCCTCCGACAGTGCAGTGCTCCCTCAGCACTGACCCTCCAACAGTGCAGCACTCCCTCAGCATTGACCCTCCAACAGTGCAGCGCTCCCTCAGCACTGACTGACAGTGCGGCGCTCCCTCAGTGCTGACACCAGTGAGGAGTGTCGGGCATGGATCCCTGGAGCGTGAGTATGTGGACTGGAGTCTCGAATGTGTGACATTCCACTTGAGAGGCGAGAATGAGACCCATTGAACGATGATGTGGACTCTAATTTTTTTCACCAGTTCTTGTGTAAAAGGCCATCGATTAAGACTCTCCCTCTCTCCACAGACCTACAATGGCTATTTTGTTCACTACTTCGCTCCAACCACTTTACCTGTTGTATCCAAGAGCGTGGTCTTTGTCATTGATATCAGTACATCGATGATCGGAACAAAGATCAGACAGGTACGTCTGCAAAGTATTTCAACTCACATCAACCTGCATTTATATAGCACCTTTCACCTCGTAAACCATCTGCAGGTCGCTTCACGAGAGTGACTAGTGAGGCACGCAGGGCTCGGTGTTGGGACCCCAGCTAGTCGTGATAATATATGAATGATTTAGATGAGGGAACTAAATGTATATCTCCAAATTTGCAGCTGACACAAAGCTGGGTGGGAGGGTGAGCTGTAAGGAGGATGCAGAGATGCTTCAGTGTAATTTGGACAAGCTGAGTGAGTGGGCAAATGTATGGCAGATGCAGTATAATGTGGATAAATGTGAGGTTATCCACTTTGGTAGCAAAACCAGGAATGCAGATTATCTGAATGGCTGTAAATTGAGAGAGGGGAATGTGCAACGAGACCTGGGTGTCCTCTTACACCAGTCGCTGAAGGTAAGCATGCAGGGTGCAACAGGCGGTAAAGAAGGCAAATGGTTTGTTGGCCTTCATAACCGGAGGATTTGAGTACAGGAGCATGGATGCCTTGCTGCAATTGTACAGGGCCTTGGTGAGACCACACCTGGAATATTGTGTGCAGTTTTGGTCTCCTTATCTGAGGAAGGATGTTCTTGCTATAGAGGGAGTGCAGCGAAGGTTTACCCTGATTCCTGAGATGGCGGGACTGACATAGGAGGAGAAATTGAGTCGGTTGGGATTATATTCGCTGGAGTTCAGAAGAATGAGGGGGGAATCTCAGAAATTCTATAAAATTCTAACAGGACTAGACAGGGTAGTTGCAGGAAGGATGTTCCCAGTGGTGGGGGAGTCCAGAACCAGGGGGCACAGTCTGAGGATATGGGGTAGACCATTTAAGACTGAGATGAGGAGAAATTTCTTCACCCAGAGTGCTGAGCCTGTGGAATTCGCTACCACAGGAAGTAGTTGAGACCAAAATATTGTGTGTTTTCAAGGAGTTCTATATAGCTCTTGGGGCGAAAGGGGTCAAAGTGTATGGGGAGAAAGCAGAGAGCAGGATATTGAGTTGGATGATCAGCCACGATCATAATGAATGGCGGAGCAGCTCGAAGGGCCGAATGGCCTCCTCCTGCTCCTAGTTTCTATGTATCAGACAGAACCTGACCCAGAGCCACACGCAGAGATATTAAGGCCAGGTGATCAAAGGGTCAGTCAAACAGGTCGGTTTTTAAGGTGCGGCTTAAAGGAGAGAGAGAGAGACAGAGTGAGGGAGAGATAGAGGGAGACAGAGAGAGAGAGAGAGGTGGAGAGGTTTAGGGAGGGAATTCCAGAGCTCAGCCACCCCCCCGCCCCGCCCCAGGCAGCTGAAGGCACGGCCACCAATGGTGGAGCAATGGGAATCGGGGGATGCTCGAGAGCCAACAATTGGAGCAGCGCAGAGATCTCGGAGGGTTGTAGGAGGTGACAGAGATAGGGAGGGGTGTAGGGGCTGGAGGAGGTTATAGAGATAGGGAGGGTGGTAGGGGCTGGAGGAGGTTAGAGATAGGGAGTGTTGTAGGGGCGGGAGGTGGTTACAGAGATAGGGAGGGGTGTAGGGGCTGGAGGAGGTTATAGAGATAGGGAGGGGTGTAGGGGCTGGAGGAGGTTAGAGATAGGGAGTGTTGTAGGGGCTGGAGGTGGTTACAGAGATAGGGAGGGGTGTAGGGGCTGGAGGAGGTTATAGAGATAGGGAGGGGTGTAGGGGCTGGAGGAGGTTACAGAGATAGGGAGGGGTGTAGGGGCTGCAGGTTACAGAGATAGGGAGGGTTGTAGGGGCTGGAGGAGGTTACAGAAATAGGGAGGGGGTGTAGGGGCTGCAGGAGGTTACAGAGATAGGGAGGGTTGTAGGGGCTGGAGGAGGTTACAGAGATAGGGAGGGGTGTATGGGCTGGAGGAGCTAACAGAGATAAGGAGGGTTGTAGGGCTGGAGGAGGTTACAGAGATAGGGAGGGGTGTAGGGTCTGGAGGAGGTTACAGAGATAGGGAGGGTTGTAGGGGCTGGAGGAGGTTACAGAGATAGGGAGGGGTGTAGGGACTGGAAGAGGTTACAGAGATAGGGAGGGGTGTAGGGGCTGGAGGAGGTTACAGAGATAGGAAGGGGTGTAGGGACTGGAAGAGGTTACAGAGATAGGGAGGGGGTGTAGGGGCTGGAGGAGGTTACAGAGATAGGGAGGGAGTTTGCGTTTGGGGAGGAACATTTTTTCTGGCATTGGACTTCCAATGGAACTTGCTTTTCAGACAAAGGAAGCGATGAACACCATCCTGAGTGACCTTCGACCCGATGACGATTTTAACATTATCACCTTCTCAGACATCATTGAGGTGTGGAAGGTGAACCAGTCTATACAAGCCACCAAACAGAACGTGCAGAAGGCCAAGAAATACATCAACATGATTGTGCCCTCCGGGTGTAAGTGGACACAGTCCCCCTCATTTCACTGAGGGATTTCTCAGTTCAGAGTATGTGACAAACTGTCTCTCTCTGTCCGTTACTATTTCTCATCTTTCTCTCGGTCTGTCTCTCTCTGTCCATTATTCTCTCTCTTCTGTCTCTGTCCCTCTGTCCACTTTTATCTCTCTTCTCTTTCTCTCTGTACATTAGTATCTCTCTTCCCGCTCTATCTCTCTTTCTCTGTCTGCTAGAATCTCTCTCCTCTCTCTCTGTCTCTCTCTCTGTCCGTTATTAACTCTCTTCTCTCTCTCTCTGTCTGTTAGTTTCCTTCTTCTCTCTGTCTATCTCTCTCTCTGCTTCCGTTGGTATCCCTTTTCTCTTTCTCCGTCTGTATCTTTCTTTGTCTGTTGGTATCTCTCATCTCTCTCTCTGTCTCTCTCTCTCTGTCCATCAGTGTCTCGCTTCTCTGTCTGTCTCTTTCTCCGATTATCAGTATCTCTTCTCTCTCCCCATCTTTCCGTTAATTTCTCTCTTCAGTCTCTCTGTCTCTCACCTGTGTGTCCGTTAATATCTCTCTTCTCTCTGTACGTTAGTATCTTCCCCACTCTCTGTCTCTTTCTCTGTCTGCTAGAATCTCTCTTCTCTCTGTCTGTCTCTCTCTCTGTCCATTATCCCTCCTCTCTCTCTCACTCTCTATCCATTAGTATCTCTCTTCTCTCTCTCTGTTTCTCTCTGTCAGTTTCTCTCTTCTCTCTATCTCTCTCTCTGCTTCCGTTGGTATCTCTTCTCTTTCTCCAGTCCATCAGTGTCTCGCTTCTGTCTCTTTCTCTATTAATATCTCTTCGCGCTCTCTGTCTGTCTCTCTTTCTCTGTTAGTATCTCTCTTCTCTCTGTCTCTTTCTTTGTCCATTATTATCTCTTCTCTCTCTCTGTCCATTAGTATCTCTCTTCTCTTTCTCTGTCTGTCTGTTAGTATCTCTCCTCTCTCTCTCGCTGTCTCTCTCTCTCTCTGTCCGTCAGTGTCTCGCTTCTTTGTCTGTCTCTTTGCTAGTGTCTCTCCCTCTCCCTCCGTCTCTCTCCCTCCCCGTCTCTCTCCCTCCCCGTCTCTCTCCCTCCCCTGTCTCTCTCCCTCCCCGTCTCTCTCCGTCTCTCTCTCTCTCTCCGTCTCTCTCTCCCTCTCCGTCTCTCTCTCTGTCTCTCTCTCTCTGTCTCTTTCTCTCTTTGTGTCTCTCTTTGCCTCTATGTCTCTCTTTGCCTCTATGTCTCTCTTTGCCTCTATGTCTCTCTTTGCCTCTATGTCTCTCTTTGCCTCTATGTCTCTCTTTGCCTCTATGTCTCTCTTTGCCTTTCACTCTGTCACTTTCTTTATCTGTCTCTCTCTCTCCCCCTCTGTCTCTCTTTCCCTCTCTCTCTCTCTGTCCATTAATATCTCTCTTCTCTGTCAGTCTCTTTGTTAGTATCTCTCATCTCTCTTGCTGTCTGTCTCTGTCCGTCAGTATCTCGCTTCTTTCTCTGTCTGTCTCTTTGTCCATTAGTATCTCTCTTTGTTTCTCTCTCTGCCTCTCACTTTCTGTCTATCTCTCTCTATGTCTCTCTTTGCCTTTCACTCTGTCACTTTCTTTATCTGTCCCTCTCCCTCTCTGCCTTTTTTCTCTCTCTCTGTCTTTTTCTCTCTCTCTCTATCTGTCTCTCCCTGCTCTCTTTTCCCTCTATCTCTTTCTTTCCTCCCGGTTTTCCTGCCTCACTCCGTCTGGCACCCCCCCCCCCACCCTTTACCCTCCCTCCCTGGCACTAACGTTCGGCACCTGTTTCCCCCCCACCCCCCACCCTCCCCATCCCCACCCCCCCACCACCCTCCCCACCCCCACCACCCTCTCCAACCCTCCCCATCCCCACCCCCCCTCCCCACCCCCACCCCCCCACCACCCTCCCCACCGCCCCACCACCCTCCCCACCCCCAACCCCCCCCCACCACACCCTCCCCACCCCCAACCCCCCCCACCACCACCCTCCCCACCCCCCAAACCCCACCACCCCCCCCCCCCCACCCTCCCCACCCTCCCCACCACCCCCCCCCCCCACCCTCCCCACCACCCCCCCCCCCCACCCTCCCCACCACCCCCCCCAACCCCCCCACAGGGACCGACATCAACGGGGCTCTGCTGGCGGCCGCCCAGCTTTTCCACCGAGGACGGCCAGGCCGGGGGCGGAGAGGCCGGGACCAAGGTGCCGCTGATCATCTTCCTGACCGACGGGGAGCCGACCTCCGGGGTCACCTCAGGCAGCGCCATCATCGGCCACGCCAGGCAGGCGCTGGGGGGGCTCCGTGTCCCTCTTCTGCTTGGGCTTCGGCGACGACGCGGACTTCCCCTTGCTGCAGCGGCTGGCGCTGGGCCACCGCGGCGTGGCCCGGCGCATCTACGAGGACGCGGACGCCAGCCTGCAGCTCAAGGGCTTCTACGACGAGGTGGCCAGCCCCCTGCTCGTCGACGTGCGGCTCGACTACCCCGGCAACCGGGTGGAGGACGTGACCCGGGCCCTGTTCCCCGCCTTCTTCAACGGGTCGGAGCTGGTGGTGGCCGGGAGGCTGAGGGGCCCGCCGGGCCCGGGCCGGGGCCTCCGGGTGCGCCTGCAGGCCTCAGGCTCCGCCGAGGCCCTGGAGCTGGAGAACGAGGTGCGGCTCAACCAGACGGGGCCCGGCCGGCGGTGCCCGCAGGCGGCGGAGGGGGCCGAGGGCTTCGTCCAGAGGCTCTGGGCCTACCACACCGTCCGGGGCCTGCTGCGGGCCCGGCTGCAGACCGACGACGGGGAGGGCCGCAGGCGGCTGAAGGACAAGGCCGTCGCCCTGGCGCTCAAGTACAACTTCGTCACCCCCGCTGACCTCGCTGCTGGTCGTCAGGCCCGACGCGGGGGCGGGGCCGACCCCGACCCTGACCCTGACCCCGGCCCTGACCCCGACCTCGGCCCTGACCCCGACCCTGACCCCGACCCCGGCCCTGACCTCGACCTCGACCTCCGGCACCTCGGCCCAGAGCCCCGCCCCGTCGCCCGCCGCCCTCGGCACGTCCCTCCCGCCGCCCTCGCCGCCGCCGCCGCCCGACGACAACGACGACGACCACCGAGCCCGCGCCGCGGGACCCGAGGATGCTGCAGGCCGCCAGTAAGTAGCGCATGCGCGTGCGCACGCGCGCCCGCGGCAACCGCCGTGGTGTGGTGTCAGCAGAGGGGGCGTTGCCAAAGGTTGTGGCGGGAATGAGGGTGTGGGGGGGGGAGTTGGGGTGAGGGGCGGAGGAGTAGGAGGAGGGGTGGGGGGAGGGGGGAGGGGCCGGGGAGTGGGGGGGAGGGGGGAGTGGCGGGGAGTAGGAGGAGGGGTGGGGGGAGGGGCGGGGGAGTAGGAGGAGGGGTGGGGGGAGGGGCGGGGGAGTAGGAGGAGGGGGGGCGGGGGAGTGGGGGGGAGGGGCGGGGAGTAGGAGGAGGGGTGGGGGGGAGGGTGGTGATGGTGGGGTGGGTGGGAGGGTGGGGTAGGAGGGGGGGAGGGCGGGATGGGGGGGCAGGGGAGTGGGGGGGAGGGTGGGGTAGGAGGAGTGGGGGGGACAGGGGAGTGGGGGGGAGGGGCGGGGGGAGGAGGGGTGGGGGCGGGGGAGTGGGGGCAGGGGAGTGGGGGGGGGAGGGGAGGGGAGAGGTGGGGAGTGGGGTGGCGGGGGGGCAGGAGGGGTGGGGGGGCGGAGGAGGGGGGCTGGGGAGGGGGCGAGGTGGTGGGGGGAGGGGCAGTCGGGAGGGGAGGGGATGCGGGGGGTGGGGACGGGGGGGTGGAGGGGGTAGGAGGGGGTAGGGAGGGGGGAGGAGGGGGAGGGGGGGCGGAGGGAGGGAGGGGTAGGGAGGGAGGGGTAGGGAGGGGGAGGAGGGGTAGGGAGGGTGAAGGGGGTGTTGGGGTGGGGAGATGGGTGTTGGGTTGGGTTGGGGTAGGGAGCGGGGTGGGGGTTGGGGGTGTGTGGGTGGGGGTAGGAGGGGGGTGTGGGTGGGGGTATGACGGGGGGATGTGGTGGGGGGGCAGAGGAAGCCATATTGTCACTGGATTGGCATTCCAGAGACCCAGGATATTGCTCCCGGGGTCTTGGGTTCGAATCCCCCCACAGCCGATGGTCCAATTCAATAAAATGATCACCATGAAAACCATGAGAGAAAACTAAACCCCATCTGGCTCATGAACGAGGAGGGAAACCTGCCGTCCTTACCCAGTCTGGCCCACGTGTGGCTCCAGACTGCCCGCAGCCTTAAAAATGCATCCCCCCACACCCCCCCCACCCCCACCTCCCCACCCGAAGCGGCCTAGCCAGCCTCCAGGGGGCAATTGGGGATGGGCAACGCGTCTTGGCCCAGCCAGTGACGCCCACATCCCAGCAACGAGTGTAAGATGGAAACCTCTGTTCCACACAACCACCGTGGGCACAAGGCCCACAAACGCTTTGCACCCCCCCACCCCTCACCCGTGCTGTCGTCCACAGCCTGGCCAATCTCCCGGCGGTCAGAGTGGGCAATATGATCAAAGCTGAGTCCGTCACCATGGGAGCCACCTTGTCCTAGGTCCAGCTAGCCCATGCCGAAAGGTCAGAGAGGTCCCCGCATTCGGGATATCACCCTGTTAGGCACCTTGACTCACAGGGGACAGGGTCCTCCAGTAGACGGGGCGAGGGGAGTACATCTCAGTTCCATGGGCCTCACCGCCTCCCAGATCGCTACAGAGTAATTTTTTTTTATATTCTTACACGGGATGTGGGGGTCGCTGGCCGGGCCTAGCAGTTGATGCCCCTCCGTAATTGCCCCCTTGAGAAAGTGGTGGGTGAGCCGCCTTCTTGAGCCGCTGCAGTCCCCGTGCGGTGTAGCTACACCCACCGTGCTGTTAGGGAGGGAGTTCCAGGATTTTGTCCCTGTGTGGTGTAGGTACACCCACCGTGCTGTTAGGGAGGGAGTTCCAGGATTTTGACCCGTGTGGTGTAGGTACACCCACCGTGCTGTTAGGGAGGGAGTTCCAGGATTTTGTCCCATGTGGTGTAGGTACACCCACCGTGCTGTTAGGGAGGGAGTTCCAGGATTTTGTCTGTGTGGTGTAGTTACACCCACCGTGCTGTTAGGGAGGGAGTTCCAGGATTTTGTCTGTGTGGTGTAGGTACACCCACCGTGCTGTTAGGGAGGGAGTTCCAGGATTTTGTCCCGTGTGGTGTAGGTACACCCACCGTGCTGTTAGGGAGGGAGTTCCAGGATTTGTCCCGTGTGGTGTAGGTACACCCACCGTGCTGTTAGGGAGGGAGTTCCAGGATTTTGTCCCGTGTGGTGTAGGTACACCCACCGTGCTGTTAGGGAGGGAGTTCCAGGATTTTGACCCAGCGACAGTGAAGGAACGGCCGATATATTTCCAAGTCGGGATGGTGAGGGGCTCGGAGGGGAACTTGCAGGTGGTGGTGTTCCCCATGTGTCTGCTGCCCTTGTCCTTCTAGGTGGTAGAGGTGGTGGGTTTGGGCGGCGCTGTCGAAGGAGCCTTGGCGAGTTGCTGCAGTGCATCTTGTAGATGGTACACACACTGCTGCCCCTGTGCATCGGTGGTGGAGGGAGTGAATGTTTGTGGAGGGGGTGTTGATCAAGCGAGGTTGCTTTGTCCTGGATGGTGTCGAGCTTCTTGAGTGTTGTGGGAGCTGCACTCATCCAGGCAAGTGGGGAGTATCCCATCACACTCCTGACTTGTGCCTTGTAGATGGGGGACAGGCTTTGGGGAGTCAGGAGGTGAGTTACTCACCGCAGGATTCCCAGCATCTGAGGGAGGGTGGCGGGGACTCTGAGGGAGGGCAGGGACTCTGAGGGAGGGCGGCGGGGACTCTGAGGGAGGGCGCGTACTCTGAGGGAGGGCGGCGCAGACTCTGAGGGAGGGTGGCGCGGATTCTGAGGGAGGGCGGGGACTCTGGGGGAGGGCGCAGACTCTGAGGGAGGGCGGCGGGGACTCTGAGGGAGGGCGGTGCGGACTCTGAGGGAGGGCGGGGACTCTGAGGGAGTGCGGCGAGGACGCTGAGGGAGGGCGCAGACTCTGATGGAGGGCGGCGGGGACTCTGAGGGAGAGCGCAGACTCTGAGGGAGGGCGGCGGGGACTCTGAGGGAGGGCGGCGGGGACTCTGAGGGAGGGCGGGGGACTCTGAGGGGAGGGCGGCGGGGACTCTGAGGGAGGGCGGCGGGGGACTCTGAGGGAGGGCGCGGACTCTGGGAGGGCGGGGACTCTGAGGGAGGGCGGGGACTCTGAGGGAGGGCGCAGACTCTGAGGGAGGGTGGTGCGGACTCTGAAGGAGGGTGGGGACTCTGAGGGAGGGCGCTGACTCTGAGGGTGGGCGGGGACTCTGAGGGAGGGTGGGGACTCTGAGGGAGGACGAGGACTCTGAGGGTGGGCGGGGACTCTGAGGGAGGGCGGCGGGGCCTCTGAGGGAGGGCGGGGACTCTGAGGGAGGACGAGGACTCTGAGGGTGGGCGGGGGACTCTGAAGGAGGGCGGCGCGGACTCTGAGGGAGGGCGACGGGGACTCTGAGGGAGGGCGACGGGGACTCTGAGGGAGGGCGGCGCGGACTCTGAGGGAGGGCGGCGGGGACTCTGAGGGAGGGCGGGTCTCTGAGGAAGGGCGGTGCGGACTCTGAGGGAGGGCAGCGAGGACTCTGAGGGAGGGCGGCGGGGACTCTGAGGGAGGGCGGGGACTCTGAGGGTGGACGACGAGGACTCTGAGGGAGGGTGAGGACTCTGAGGGAGGGCGGCGGGGACTCTGAGGGTGGACGACGAGGACTCTGAGGGAGGGCGGTGAGGACTCTGAGGGAGGGGCGGCGGGGACTCTGAGGGAGGGCGGGGACTCTGAGGGAGGACGAGGACTGTGAGGGTGGGCGGGGACTCTGAGGGAGGGCGGCAGGATCTCTGAGGGGGTAACGTAAGGTCTCGAAACATTGACTCTGTCTCTCCACCGTTGCCACCAGACCTGCTGAGTTTGTCCAGCGTTTCCTGTGGTTTAATCCTTCCCCAATACGTGCACCCACACCTTTCTGGGATCATCCTGTGTAAATCTCCGCACCCTCTCCAGTGCCTCGATACCCTTTTCATAACATGGCGGCCAGGACCACCCACAGCGCGGCCTAACCCAGGCTCAGTCCAGATTCAGCGTAACGTCCGTACTTGTCAATTCTAGATCTTGGCCGACCTGAATGTTAACCCCACCTACCCCACCTCGCAACCCTTAAACCACCCCCTTCACCCAACCAAAATCTACTGATCGCAGGTTTTACATTTCCAATTGACTCGCCAACCCCCCCCCCCCCACCCCCACAGCCTCAGCAGCTCCGTTTGGGGAGGGGGTGGGTGGGGTGCGGGGGGAGAGTTCCAGATTCCCACTCCCCCCTCGCTGTGGCGAATTGCTGCCTGACATCAACCAATGAACAGCCGGGGCTCTCAGTTTAAGGTTCTGCCCCCCCCTCGTTCTAGGCCCCCAGCCCCTCTACCCCACCCCACCCTACCACCACCCCCGCACCCCCAACGACCAGCGGAAATAGTTTTCTATCCACCCTATCGAACCTCTCATCCTTTTAAACACCTTGATCAGAATCCCCCCCCCCCACCAACTACCGTCATCTTTGACACTCGAGGGAGTACAAGCCCCACCTCGGAAGTTAACCCTTTCAGCCCCGGGAATTGTCCAGGGGACCTCTCCGAGTCTGATATATTCCCCCTCCCCTGAGGCGCGAGACCCCAGAGTTGAAAAGGGTACTCGCTAACCCGATATAACTGACCCTAAAATGCACCCTCATGCACCCCAGCTCCCTTTGGGTTAAAGGTCAACCTGTTGAGTCATATTTTCGTCCCTGTCTGCTTAGCTTTTTCGAGAGTTCTGCACTCAGAATCTCCAATCCCTCGCTCTGCTCCTTCAGGATCCCAGACCACCTCCCCCCCCCCCCCGACCCCCACCGACCCCCACCACCCTGTTTCTGTAAATACTCTCTCTGATCCACCTTTCCTGGCTCCAAAGTGGACATTTCCCCTCCATTTCCCCCGCTTACTCGCTCTCTCGATGTTCCTCTTCCAATTGGGACTGTGTTTTTAATGCCTGGGGGATACGCAGAGATGATACACCTGCTTCTGTGTGTGCAGCAGTTTTACTCAATGCTTTAAAACGTGCGCTCTCTGACCCTTACACAGCTTGCACAAGAACACACGAAACAGGAGCAGGAGGAGACCATTCAGCCCATCTATCCTGCTACATCATTCAATACGATCATGGCTGATCTTGAGCTTCAACTCCACTTTCCTGCCCATTCTCTCTCGATTCCCAGAGAGACCAAATATCTGTCCGTCCCAGCCTTAAATGTCTTCAACGATGGAGTGTCCACCACCCTCTCAGGGAGAGAATCCCAAAGAGTCACAACCCTTCGAGTGAAGACATTTCTCCTCATCTCAGTCTGAAATGATTGGCCCCCTTATCCTGAGACTATGCCCCCCTCCCCACCCCGTGTTTTAGACACCGCCCCCCCCACCGAGCAGGAGAAACAATCTCTCCGCGCCCACCTTGTCAAACCCAGTTCAGAATCTTGTCCGTCTCAATGCGATCGCCTCTCATTCTGCTAAACCCAAGAGAACATTGGCCCAATTTACTCAGCCTCTCATAGGAGGACAACCAACCCCCCCCCCCCCCCCCCCCCCCATCCCAGGGACCAATCGAGTGAACCTTCGCTGTACCGGCTCCGATACGAGTCTGTCCTTCCTTAAGTGCGGAGACCAAAACTCCGCACCGTATTGCAGAGGTGGTCTCGCCAAAACCCCGTACGATTGTAGCAAGACTTCTTTATTCCTGTACTCCAATCCCCTTGTGAGAGAGGCCAACAAGCCTCTCCCACCCATTTCTTCATGGAAGTCTTTGATGATTATGGTGTAAAGTTCAGGCCTCTGTACAGATCCCTGGGTTTGCCGGGCCTGGTTCCAGCGGCAGGAAGGTCAGCAGCCAGGGAGACACAGATTGAAAAGCATCGGAAAAGGAATCAGAGGGGCCAAGAGCAAAGATTTTTTTTTAAACGCTCTTGAGATGTTGTGAGTTAGGCAGCACAGAACTTAATCAGGCACGGTGGGTTGAATTGCACCCTCTGTGCAATAGTTTGCTTCCAATTCCATGCCTTTTCATTTTTGTTAACAGTCTGTCATGTGGAACTTTGTCCAAAACCTTCTGCAACTAACATCCACCCAACCCTAGGGTGGTGACAGATGGCTGCCTCTAAAGTAGGTCAATTTGATGTTTTTTTCACATGTATATGTAACATCAGTGGTTTGAACATTCATTATTGTTTTATTGCCAACAGAGATAACTGTACGATCAAGACCAGACCCTAAATATTACGGTAAGTAAGCGTGAGTAAAGTGTGCTAGTGGTAAGTCAACTCAATAATCAGTTATGAGTCTTAGAGCTCTCAATACTGGGAATAAACCAACAAAGGCCACTGCGTCCCTGAAGGCAATGGGGAGAGTCTGCGACTGTACAAAGATGTAACATTCCCCTATGACTGTATCTAATGTCGTGCTGTACCTGTCCTGGGAGTGTTTGATGGGGAGAGTGTAGAGGGAGCTTTACTCTGTATCTAACCCCGTGCTGTACCTGTCCTGGGAGTGTTTGATGGGGACGGTGTAGAGGGAGCTTTACTCTGTATCTAACCCAGTGTGGTACCTGTCCTGGGAGTGTTTGATGGGGACGGTGTAGAGGGAGCTTTACTCTGTATCTAACCCCATGCTGTACCTGTCCTGGGAGTGTTTGATGGGGACGGTGTAGAGGGAGCTTTACTCTGTATCTAACCCCATGCTGTACCTGTCCTGGGAGTGTTTGATGGGGACAATGTAGAGGGAGCTTTACTCAGTATCTAACCCCGTGCTGTACCTGTCCTGGGAGTGTTTGATGGGGATAGTGAAGAGGGAGCTTTGCTCTGTATCTAACCCTGTGCTGTACCTGTCCTGGGAGGGTTTGTTTGATGGGGAGGGTGAAAAGGGAGCTTTACTTTGTATCTCACCCCGTGCTGTACCTGTCCTGGGAGTGTTTGACAGGGAGGCTGTAGATGGAGCTATACTCTGTATCTAACCCCATCCTCAGGGAAAGGGGTCTCCCATTGAAGACGGAGATGAGGGAGGAATTTTTTCTCTCAGAGGGTGGTCAGTCTGTGGAATTCTCTCCCCCCAGAGAGCAGCGGGGGCCGGTCACTGAATGTAATGAAGGCCGAGCGAGACAGATTTCTGATGGACGAGGGGGTCGAGGGTTTTTGGGGGTGGATGGGTGGGGGAGGAGACAAACAGGAAAGTGGAGTCGAGGCCACTATCGGATCAGATGTGATCTTATTGAACAGATCAGCAGACTCGAGGGGCCGAATGGCCTACTGCAGCCCCCCCCACTTCTTGCGTTCTTATTCTATTATATGTGATCTGGAACAAGCTGCCTGAAAGGGTGGTCAAAGCAGATTGAGCGGTGACTTTCAGAACAGAATTGGACCATTGTACTGAAGGGGCTATGAGAAAGTGCAGGGGGAGCTGGGACATGGAATTAAGTGAATAGCTCTCCCAAGGGGCCAGTGCAGCCAAGATGGGGTGAATTAACTCATTCTGCCCGACAATTTGCCGACAATTCATTTTGGTTAACAGCCTCTCATGTGGAACTTTGTCAAAAGCCTTCTGGAATTTCATCCAACTAACATCCACACAACACTAGGGTGATGATAGATGGCTAGGCCTAACATGATTCAATTTGATGGTTTTTCATAGGTCAATGTAACCTCTGGAGACTCTCAGTATTCGTATGTTCATTATTGTCTCATACCCAACAGATCAACCTTTACCAGTAGATGAAGCCTCTGATTATTATGATAACAAAATGTAGATGGAGCTTTACTGTGTATCTAAGCCCATGCTGTACCTGTCCTGGGAGTGTTTGATGGGGACAGTATAGAGGGAGCTTTACTCTGTATCTAACCCCATGCTGTACCTGTCCTGGGAGTGTTTGATGGGGACGGTGTAGAGGGAGCTTAACAATGTATCTAACCCCTTGCTGTACCTGTCCTGGGAGTGTTTGATGGGGACAGTGTAGAGGGAGCTTTACTCTGTGTCTAACCCCGTGCTGTACCTTGTCAGGGAGTGTTTGATGGGGCCGGTGTAGAGGGAGCTTTGCAATATATCTAACCCTCTGCTATACCTGTCCTGGGAGTGTTTGATGTGGACACTGTAGAGGGAGCTTTACTCTGTATCTAACCCTGTGCTGTACCTCCCTTGGGAGTGTTTGATGGGGACGGTGTAGAGGGAGCTTTACTCTGTATCTAACCCCGTGCTGTACCTGCCCTGGGAGTGTTTGATGGGGACGGTGTAGAGGGAGCTTTACTCTGTATCTAACCCCATCCTCAGGGAAAGGGGTCTCCCATTGAAGACGGAGATGAGGGAGGAATTTCTTCTCTCAGAGGGTGGTCAGTCTGTGGAATTCTCTCCTCCCAGAGAGCAGCGGGGGCTGGTCACTGAATGTAATGAAGGCCGAGCGAGACAGATTTCTGATGGACGAGGGGGTCGAGGGTTTTTGGGGGTGGATGGATGGGAGAGGAGACGAACAGGAAAGTGGAGTCGAGGCCACTATCAGAGCAGTTGTGATCTTATTGAACAGAGCAGCAGAATCAAGGGGCCGAATGGCCTACGGCAGCCTCCCCACTTCTTGCGTTCTTATTCTATTATATGTCATCTGGAACAAGCTGCCTGAAAGGGTGGTCAAAGCAGATTGAGCAGTGACTTTCAGAACAGAATTGGACCATTGTACTGAAGGGGCTATGAGAAAGTGCAGGGGGAGCTGGGACATGGAATTAAGTGAATAGCTCTCCCAAGGGGCCAGTGCAGCCAAGATGGGGTGAATTGAATCATTCTGCCCGACAATTTGCCAACAATTTTGTGCTCTCTCATTTTGGTTAACAGCCTCTCATGTGGAACTTTGTCAAATGCCTTCTGGAATTTCATCCAACTAACATCCACCCAACACTAGGGTGATGACAGATGGCCAGCCCCAACATGATTCAATTTGATGGCTTTTCATAGGTCAATGTAGCCTCTGGAGACTCTCAGTATTTGTATGTTCATTATTGTCTTATTCCCAACAGATCAACCTTTACCAGTAGATGAAGCCTCTGATTAATATGGTAACAAAATGTAGATGGAGCTTTACTGTGTATCTAAGCCCATGCTGTACCTGTCCTGGGAGTGTTTGATGGGGACAGTATAGAGGAAGCTTTACTCTGTATCTAACCCCGTGCTGTACCTTGTCTGGGAGTATTTGATGGGAACGGTGTAGAGGAAGCTTTACAATGTATCTAACCCCCTGCTGTACCTGTCCTGGGAGTGTTTGATAGGGACAGTATAGAGGAAGCTTTACTCTGTATCTAACCCCGTGCTGTACCTGTCCTGGGAGTGTTTGATGGGGACTGTATAGAGGGAGCTTTACTCTGTATCTAACCCTGTGCTGTACCTCCCTTGGGAGTGTTTGATGGGGACGGTGTAGAGGGAGCTTTACTCTGTATCTAACCCCGTGCTGTACCTGTCCTGGAAGTGTTTGATGGGAACGGTGTAGAGGAAGCTTTACTCTGTATCTCACCCCGTGCTGTACCTGTCCTGGGAGTGTTTGATGGGGACAGTGTAGAGGGAGCTTTACTCTGTATCTCACCCCGTGCTGTTCCTGTCCTGGGTGTGTTTTATGATGACGGTGTAGAGGGAGATTTACTCTGTATCTAACCCCATGCTGTACCTGACCTGGGAGTGTTTGATGGGGACAGTGCAGTGGGAGTTTTACTCTGTATCTAACCCCATGCTGTACCTGTCCTTGGAGTGTTTGATGGGGACGGTGTAGAGGGAGATTTACTCTGTATCTAACACCGAGCTATACCTGCCCTGTTAGTGTTTCATGGGGACAGTGTAGAGGGAGCTTTACTCTGTATCTAACCTCTTGCTGTACCTGTCCTGGGAGAGTTTGTGGGGACGGTGCAGAGGGAGCTTTACTCTGTATCTAACACCGAGCTATACCTGCCCTGTTAGTGTTTCATGGGGACAGTGTAGAGGGAGCTTTACTCTGTATCTAACCACATGCTGTACATGTCCTGGGACTGTTTGATGGGGACAGTGTAGAGGGTGCTTTACTCCGTATCTAACCCCGTGCTGTGCCTGTCCTGGGAGTGTTTGATGGGGACAGTGTAGAGGGAGCTTTACTCTGTATCAAAACCCGTGCTGTAGCTGTCCTGGGATTGTTTGATCGGGACAGTGTAGAGGGGACTTTACTCCGTATCTAACGCTGTGCTGTATCTGTCCTGGGAGTGTTTGATGGGAACAGTGTAGAGGGAGCTTTACTCTGCATCTAACCCCGTGCTGTACCTCTCCTGGGAGTGTTTGATGGGGACAGTGTAGAGGGAGCTTTACTCTGTATCTAACACGGTGCTGTACCTGTCCTGGGAGTGTTTGATGGGGAGGGTGTAAAGGGAGCTTTGCTCTGTATCTAACCCCGTGCTGTACCTGCCCTGGGAGTGTTTGATGGGGACGGTGTAGAGGAAGCTTTACTCTGTATCTAACCCCGTGATGTACCTGTCCTGGGAGTGTTTGATGGGAACAGTGTAGAGGGCGCTTTTTCTGTATCTCACCCCATGCTGTTCCTGTCCTGGGAGTGTTTAATGACGACAGTGTAGAGGGAGATTTACTCTGTATCTAACCCCATGCTGTACCTGTCCTTGGAGTGTTTGATGGGGACGGTGTAGAGGGAGATTTACTCTGTATCTAACCCCGAGCTATACCTGAACTGTTAGTGTTTCATGGGGACAGTGTAGAGGAAGCTTTACTCTGTATCTAACCTCTTGCTGTACCTTTCTTGGGAGTGTTTGTGGGGACAGTGTAAAGGGAGCTTTACTCTGTATCTAACCCCATGCTGTCGATGTCCTGGGAGTGTTTGATCGGGACGGTGTAGAGGGAGCTTTACTGTGTATCTAACCTTGTGCTGTACCTGTCCTGGGAGTGTTTGATGGGACAGTGTAGAGGGAGCTTTACTCTGTATCTAACCCCATGCTGTACCTGTCCTGCTAATGTTTGATGGGGACAGTGTAGAGGGAGATTTACTCTGTATCTAACCCCGTGCTGTACCTGCCCTGGGAGTGTTTCATGGGGACGGTGTAGAGGGAGATTTACTCAGTATCTAACCCCGTGCTGTACCTGTCCTGGGAGTGTTTGATGGGGACGGTGTAGACGGAGCTTTGCTCTGTATCTAACCCCGTGCTGTACCTGTCCTGGGAGTGTTTCATGGGGACGGTGTAAATGGAGCTATACTCTGTATCTAACCCCATGCTGTACCTGTCCTTGGAGTGTTTGATGGGGACGGTACAGAGGGAGCTTTACTCTGTATCTAACACCGAGCTATACCTGCCCTGTTAGTGTTTCATGGGGACAGTGTAGAGGAAGCTTTACTCTATATCTAACCTCTTGCTGTACCTGTCCTGGGAGTGTTTGTGGGGACGGTGTAAAGGGAGCTTTACTCTGTATCTAACCCCGTGCTGTCGCTGTCCTCGGAATGTTTGATCGGGACGGTGTAGAGGGAGCTTTACTGTGTATCTAACCCCGTGCTGTACCTCTCCTGGGAGTGTTTGATGGGGACAGTGTAGAGGGTGCTTTACTCTGTATCTAACACGGTGCTGTTCCTGTCCTGGGAATGTTTGATGGGGACATTGTAGAGGGAGATTTACTCTGTATCTAACCCCGTGCTGTACCTGTCCTGGGAGTGTTTGATGGGGACAGTGTAGATGGAGCTTTACTCTGTTTCTAACCCCGTGCTGTACCTGTCCTGGGAGTGTTTCATGGGGATGGTGTAGAGGGAGCTATACTCTGTATCTAACCCTTTGCTGTACCTGTCCTGGGAGTGTTTGATGTGGACAGTGTAGAGGGAGCTTTACTCTGCATCTAACCCCGAGCTGTTCCTCTCCTGGGAGTGTTTGATGGGGACAGTGTAGAGGGAACTTTACTCTGCATCTAACCCCGTGCTGTACCAGTCCTGGGAGTGTTTGATGGGGACAGTGTAGAGCGAGCTTTACTCAATATCTAACCCCCTGCTGTACCTGTCCTGGGAGTGTTTGATGGGGACAGTGTAGAGGGAGCTTTACTCTGTATCTGACCCAGTGCTGTTCCTGTCCTGGGAGTGTTTGTGGGGACGGTGTAACGGGAGTTTTACTCTGTATCAAACCCTGTGCTGTACCTGTCCTGGGATTGTTTGATGCGGCTGTGTAAAGGGAGCTTTACTCTGTATCTAACCCGGTGCTGTAGCTGTCCTGGGAGTGTTTGATAGGGACAGTATAGAGGAAGCTTTACTCTGTATCTAACCCCGTGCTGTACCTGTCCTGGGAGTGTTTGATGGGGACTGTATAGAGGGAGCTTTACTCTGTATCTAACCCTGTGCTGTACCTCCCTTGGGAGTTTTTGATGGGGACGGTGTAGAGGGAGCGTTACTCTGTATCTAACCCCGTGCTGTCCCTGTCCTGGAAGTGTTTGATGGGGACGGTGTAGAGGAAGCTTTACTCTGTATCGCACCCCGTGCTGTACCTGTCCTGGGAGTGTTTGATGGGGACGGTGTAGAGGGAGATTTACTCTGTATCTAACACCGAGCTATACCTGCCCTGTTAGTGTTTCATGGGGACAGTGTAGAGGGAGCTTTACTCTGTATCTAACCTCTTGCTGTACCTGTCCTGGGAGAGTTTGTGGGGATGGTGTAAAGGGAGCTTTACTCTGTATCTAACCCCGTGCTGTACATGTCCTGGGAGTGTTTGATCGGGACAGTGTAGAGGGAGATTTACTCTGTATCTAACCACATGCTGTACATGTCCTGGGACTGTTTGATGGGGACAGTGTAGAGGGTGCTTTACTCCGTATCTAACCCCGTGCTGTGCCTGTCCTGGGAGTGTTTGATGGGGACAGTGTAGAGGGAGCTTTACTCTATATCTAACACGGTGCTGGACCTGCGCTGGGAGTGTTTGATGGGGACAGTGTAGAGGGAGCGTTATTCTGTCTCTTACCCCCTGCTGTACCTGTCCTGGGAGTGTTTGATGGGGACAGTGTAGAGGGAGCTATAGTCTGCATCTAACCCCATGCTGTACCTCTCCTGGGAGTGTTTGACGGGGACAGTGTAGAGGGAGCTTTACTCTGTATCTAACACGGTGCTTTACCTGTCCTGGGAATGTTTGATGGGGACAGTGTAGAGGGAGATTTACTCTATCTAACCCCGTGCTGTACCTGTCCTGGGAGTGTTTGATGGGGACAGTGTAGAGGGAGCGTTATTCTGTATCTAACCCCGTGCTGTACCTGTCCTGGGAGTGTTTCATGGGGACTGTGTAGAGGGAGCTATACTCTGTATCTAACCCTTTGCTGTACCTGTCCTGGGAGTGTTTGATGGGGACGGTGTAGAGGGAGCTTTACTCTGCATCTTATTCCGTGCTGTACCTGTCCTGGGAGTGTTTGATGGCGACTGTGTAGAGGGAGCTTTACTCTGTATATAACCCTGTGCTGTACCTGTCCTGTGAGTGATGGGGACTGTGTCGAGGGAGATTTACTCTGCATCTAACCCCGTGCTGTTCTTGTCCTGGGAGTGTTTGATGGGGACGGTTTTGAGGGAGCTTTACTCTGTATCTAACCCCGTGCTGTACCTGTCCTGGGAGTGTTTGATGGGAACGGTGTAGACGGAGCTTTACTCTGTATCTAACCCATTATCAGGGTTAGTGGTTTCCCATTGAAGACGGAGATGCGGGAGGAATTTCTTCTCTCAGAGGGTGGTCAATCTGTGGAATTGTCTCCCCCCAGAGAGCACCGGTGGCCGGTCACTGAATGTATTGAAGGCCGAGCGAGACAGATTTCTGATGGACAAGGGGGTCGATGGACTTTGTGGGTGGATGGGTGGGGGAGGAGAGGAACCGGAAAGTGGAGTCGCGGCTACTATTGGATCAGTTGTGATCTTATTGAACGGAGCAGCAGACTCGAGGGGCCGAATGGCCTACTGCTGCCCCCCACTTCTTGCGTTCTTATTCTATTTTATGTGATCTGGAACAAGCTGCCTGAAAGGGTGGTCAAAGCAGATTGAGCAGTGACTTTCAGAACAGAATTGGACCATTGTACTGAAGGGGCTATGAGAAAGTGCAGGGGGAGCTGGGACATGGAATTAAGTGAATAGCTCCCCCAAGGGGCCAGTGCAGCCAAGATGGGGTGAATTAACTCATTCTGCCCGACAATTTGCCAACAATTCATTTTGGTTAACAGCCTCTCATGTGGAACTTTGTCAAAAGCCTTCTGGAATTTCATCCAACTAACATCCACACAACACTAGGGTGATGACAGATGGCCAGGCCTAACATGATTCAATTTGATGGTTTTTCATTGGTCAACATTATGTCAAGAGACTCTCAGTATTCGTATGTTCATTATTGACTTATTCCCAACAGATGAACCTTTACCAGCAGCTGAAGCCTCTGATTATTATGGTAAGAAATTGTAGATGGAGCTTTACTCTGTATCTAAACCCGTGCTGTACCTGTCCTGGGAGTGTTTGATGGGGACAGTGTAGAGGCAGTTTTACTCTGTATCTAACCCTGTGCTGTACCTGTCCTGGGTGTGTTTGATGGGGACAGTGTAGAGGCAGCTTTACTCTGTATCTAACCCCGTGCTGTACCTGTCCTGGGAGTGTTTGATGGGGACAGTGTAGAGGGAGCTTTACTCTGTATCTAACACCGAGCTATACCTGCCCTGTTAGTGTTTCTTGGGGACAGTGTAGAGGGAGCTTTACTCTGTATCTAACCCCGTGCTGTAGCTGTCCTGGGAGTGTTTGATCGGGACGGTGTAGAGGGAGCTTTACTCTGTATCTAACCCCGTGCTGTACCTGTCCTGGGAGTGTTTGATGGGGACGGTGTAGAGGGAGCTTTAATCTGTATTTTACCCCATCCTCAGGGAAAGGGGTCTCCCATTGAAGACGGAGATGAGGGAGGAATTTCTTCTCTCAGAGGGTGGTCAGACTGTGGAATTCTCTTCCCCCAGAGAGCAGCGGTGGCCGGTCACTGAATGTATTGAAGGCCGAGCGAGACAGATTTCTGATGGACAAGGGGGTCGAGCGTTTTTGTGGGTGAATGGGTCGGGAGGAGAGGAACCGGAAAGTGGAGTCGCGGCTACTATTGGATCAGTCGTGATCTTATTGAACGGAGCAGCAGACTCGAGGGGCCGAATGGCCTACTGCGGCCCCCCACTTCTTGCGTTCTTATTCTATTTTATATGATCTGGAACAAGCTGCCTGAAAGGGTGTTCAAAGCAGATTGAGCAGTGACTTTCAGAACAGAATTGGACCATTGTACTGAAGGGGCTATGAGAAAGTGCAGGGGGAGCTGGGACATGGAATTAAGTGAATAGCTCTCCCAAGGGGCCAGTGCAGCCAAGATGGGGTGAATTAACTCATTCTGCCCGACAATTTGCCGACAATTCATTTTCGTTAACAGCCTCTCATGTGGAACTTTGTCAAAAGCCTTCTGGAATTTCATCCAACTAACATCCACACAACACTAGGGTGATGATAGATGGCCAGGCCTAACATAATTCAATTTGATGGTTTTTCATTGGTCAATATAACCTCTGGAGACTCTCAGTATTCGTATGTTCATTATTGTCTCATTCCCAACAGATGAACCTTTACCAGCAGTTGAAGCCTCTGATTATTATGGTAAGAAATTGTAGATGGAGCTTTGCTCTGTATCTAAGCCCATGCTGTACTTGTCCTGGGAGTGTTTGATGGGGACAGTGTAGAGGGAGCTTTACTCTGTATCTAACCCTGTGCTATACCTGTCCTGGGAGTGTTTGATGGGGACGGTGTAGAGGGAGCTTTACTCTGTATCTAATCCCGTGCTGTACGTGTCCTGGGAGTGTTTGATGGGGACAGTGAACAGGGAGCTTTACTCTGTATCTAACCCCGTGCTGTACCTGTCCTGGGAGTGTTTGACAGGGAGGGTGTAAAGGGAGCTTTACTCTGTATCTAACCCCATTATCAGGGTAAGTGGTTTCCCATTGAAGACGGAGATGAGGGAGGAATTTCTTCTCTCAGAGGGTGGTCAGTCTGTGGAATTCTCTCCTCCCAGAGAGCAGCGGGGGCCGGTCACTGAATGTATTGAAGGCCGAGCGAGACAGATTTCTGATGGATGAGGGAGTCGAGGGTTATTGCGCGTGGGGGGTGGAGGAGAAGTCGGACAGGAAAGGGAGTTGAGGCCACTGTCGGATCAGTCGTGATCTTATTGAAAGAGGCTGCAGACTTGAGGGGCCGAATGGCCTACTGCAGCCCCCCCCCCCCACTTCTTGCATTCTTATTCTATTATATGTGATCTGGAACAAGCTGCCTGAAAGGGTGGTCAATGCAGATTGAGCAGTGACTTTCAGAACAGAATTGGACCATTGTACTGAAGGGGCTATGAGAAAGTGCAGGGGGAGCTGGGACATGGAATTAAGTGAATAGCTCTCCCAAGGGGCCAGTGCAGCCAAGATGGGGTGAATTAACTCATTCTGCCCGACAATTTGCCAACAATTCTGTGCCTTCTCATTTTGGTTTAAAGCCTCTCATGTGGAACTTTGTCAAATGCCTTCTGGAATTTCATCCAATTAACATCCACCCAACACTAGGGTGATGACAGATGGCCAGGCCTAACATGATTCAATTTGATGGTTTTTCATAGATCAATGTAATCTCTGGAGACTCTCAGTATTCGTATGTTCATTATTGTCTTATTCCCAACAGATCAACCTGAACCAGTAGATGAAGTCTTTTATTATTATGGTAAGAAAATGTAGATGGAGCTTCACTCTGTATCTAGCCCCTTGCTGTACCTGTCCTGGGAGTGTTTGATGGGGACGGTGTAGAGGGAGCTTTACTCTGTATCTAACCCCGTGCTGTACCTGTCCTGGGAGTGTTTGATGGTTACAGTGTAGAGGGAGATTTACTCTGTATCTAACCCCGTGCTGTACCTGTCCTGGGAGTGTTTGATGGGGACAGTGTAGAGGGAGTTTTATTCTGTATCTAACCCCGTGCTGTACCTGACCTGGGACTGTTTGATGGGGACAGTGTAGATGGAGACTAACTCTGTATCTAACCCCGTGCTGTACATGTCCTGGGAGTGTTTGATGGGGACAGCGTAGAGGGAGCTTTACTCTGTATCTAACCCCGTGCTCTACATGTCCTGGGAGTGTTTGATGGTGACAGTGCAGAGGGAGCTTTACTCTGTATGTACCCCGTGCTCTACATGTCCTGGGAGTGTTTGATGGGGACAGTGTAGAGGGAGCTTTACTCTGTATCTAACCCCGTGCTCTACATGTCCTGGGAGTGTTTGATGGGGACAGCGTAGAGGGAGCTTTACTCTGTATCTAACCCTGTGCTCTACATGTCCTGGGAGTGTTTTATGGGGACAGCGTAGAGGGAGCTTTACTCTGTATCTTACCCCGTGCTGTACCTGTCCTGGGAGTGTTTGATGGGGACAGTGTAGAGGGAGCTTTACTCTGTATCTTACCCCGTGCTGTACCTGTCCTGGGAGTGTTTGATGGGGACAGTGTAGAGGGAGATTTACTCTGTATCTAACCCCGTGCTGTACCTGTCCTGGGAGTGTTTGATGGGGACAGTGTAGAGGGAGCTTTACTCTGTATCTAACCCCGTGCTGTACTTGTCCTGGGAGTGTTTGATGGGGACGGTGTAGAGCGAGCTTTACTCTGTATCTAACCTCGTTCTGTACCTGTCCTGGGAGTGTTTGATGGGGACAGTGTAGAGGGAGCTTTACTCTGTTTCTAACCCCATGCTGTACCTGTCCTGGGAGTGTTTGATGGGGGCAGTGTAGAGGGAGCTTTACTCTGTATCTAACCCTGTGCTGTACCTGTCCTGGGAGTGTTTGATGGGGGCAGTGTAGAGGGAGCTTTACTCTGTATCTAACCCCGTGCTGTACCTGTCCTGGGAGTGTTTGATGGGGACAGTGTTGAGCGAGCCAGATCACATGCTGGCGTGTTGTCAGGTACATTGGCCGTTTATCCCAGCAATTGGCTGATCGAATCAAACAACACGTTGCCTCGTTTTTCCGTGGTTGGCAGGGTGGAGGCTGTAGACAACCCAAAGCCTAATCCAAAACGTCCGCTGTTAGATGTGGTTCGACGATCGAGCAACAACCATTGCACAATCCTGAGTGCGCTACTAGCTACACTGACAACCAGTTTCAGATAATCAGTCCAGCTCATTTCCGCTTGCTCGAGTTGACATACAATCATGCAGAAGGACCCGTCCTCTGTGAACAAGAGTAACGTGTTGAAGCCTTGCACCTGTTTTTTAATGAATTTCCCGGCAACCTGGGGAGCCGAGAGATCGCTGGCGCTTACACCGTCACAACGCCTTGGCCTCTCAGAGCTGCATTGCCAACCTGTCAGTAGCTTTCCCTCCTTTCCGTGTCCATTGCGGTGTTTCTGTGAAATTTTGCATTCTTGTGTTTGTCCTGAGGAGTGCAGGGGCTGAAGATTCAGCGGCACTTCACCTTTCTCAGTGCACTTCAAAGTTGTGCAGGAGCGAGCGGCCGTCAATATCTGAATTTCGTTCCTCTTGTTGCAGATTATGACCTCCACTCGGACACTGAAGACATAGAAGACAGGGGTAAGAGTTGGTGGGTCGGCCATATTTTTGGCGGCACGTGAACTTTCACCCAGTGACCCTGATTTGAGGAGGAGCCAGGCTGGTGGGGGTGACATTTTCACGCCATTGCTCGGTGTGAGCTGGGGCTGGTCCCAGGCTATCTCAACCGGACTCCAGAGGGCTAGAACAGAAACCGGCCAAATTAGGAGCAAATTGTCACCAACTTGTCTGGTCAGGCCGACCCAGAGTAGAGTTTCGCTTAAAACAAGGGGAATGAGAGGTTCCTATGTCGGTGATGGTTGTAGCACATCGACTGAACAGTGCAGAGGGAGCTTTACTCTGTATCTAACCCTATGCTGTACCTGTCCTGGGAGTGTTTGATGGGGACAGTGTAGAGGGAGCTTTACTCTGTATCTAACCCTATGCTGTACCTGTCCTGGGAGTGTTTGATGAGGACGGTGTCGAGGGAGATTTACCCTGTATCTAACCCCGTGCTGTACCTGTCCTGGGAGTGTTTGATGGGGACAGTGTAGGGGGAGCTTTACTCTGTATCTAACCCCGTGCTGTACCTGTCCTGGGAGTGTTTGTTGATGACAGTGTAGAGGGAGCTTTACTCTGTATCTAACCCCATGCTGTACCTGTCCTGGGAGTGTTTGATGGGGACTGTGTAGAGGGAGCTTTACTCTGTATCTAACCCCGTGCTGTACCTGTCCTGAGAGTGTTTAATGGGGACAGTGTAGAGGGAGCTTTACTCTGTATCTAACCCCGTGCTGTACCTGTCCTGGGAGTGTTTGATGGGGACAGTGTAGAGGGAGCTTTACTCTGTATCTAACCCCGTGCTGTACATGTCCTGGGAGTGTTTGATGGGGACGGTGTAGAGGGAGCTTTACTCTGTGTTTAACCCCGTCCTGGGAGTGAAAATAAGTAGGTTGTTAAGTCCTGTGGCAAGATGAGAAATATGTAACATTCTTCTCAAATTGGCAGACTATGTGGCATACGGTTTAAAAAGTGGAAAGGCAGACGTTCCCTCAGTATCATTCGTTTCTTCTGGTAAGTTTGCACTGGTGATTATCAGTTGTGAGGGGATAGTGGTGGCATGCTGTTGTGAGGAGTCAGGGAGAAAAGGAGGGTGCAAAACCCATGTATTATTTGAAGAAGTTACTGCACTATTGACGCACAAGGCTTGATTTTAACTGGTGGTGCAGAACAAGTAGGGCCCAACCAACAAGTAGACCCCAACAAACAACTAGGCCCCCACCAACTTTTTCCCAACCAACAACTCAGCCCCATCCAACAACTAGGTCTCAACCAACACAAAAGCCCTAACCAACGACTAGGTCTTAACCAACGACTTGGCCCCAACCAACAACTAGGCCCCAACCAACCACTAGGCCCCCATCAATGACTAGGCCCCAACCAACGACTAGGTCTCAACCACAACTAGGCCCCAACCAACCACTAGGCCCCTATCAATGACTAGGCCCCAACCAACGACTAGGTCTCAACCACAACTAGGCCCCAACCAACCACTAGGCCCCAATCAATGACTAGGCCCCAACCAACGACTAGGTCTCAACCAACGACTTGGCCCCAACCAGCCACTAGGCCCCAACCAACCACTAGGCCCCAAACAATGACTAGGCCCCAACTAACGACTAGGTCTCAACCAACGACTAGGCCCCAACCAACGACTAGGCCCCAAACAATGACTAGGCTCCAACCAACGACTTGGCCCCAACCAACAACTAGGCCCCAACCACCACTAGGCCCCAACCAACGACTAGGGCCCAACCAACGACTAGGTCTCAACCAACTACTAGGCCCCAACCAACGACTAGGCCCCAACCAACGACTAGGCCCCAAACAACGACTAGGGCCCCACCAATGACCAGGCCCCCACCAATAACTAGGCCCCCACCAACAACCAGGCCCCTATCGACAACTAGGCCCCAGCCAACACTTAGGCCCCAACCAATGACCAGGCCCCAACCAACAATTAGGCCCCAACAAACAACTAGGTCCCAACCAACAACCAGGCCACAAACAACAACTAGGCCCCCACCTACAACTAGGCCCAGCCAAAAACTAGGCCCCCATCAACAACTAGGCCCCAACAAACAGCTTGGCCCTCACCAAAAACTAGGCCCCAACCAACAACTAGGCCCCCACCAAGAACTAGGATCCCACCAACAACTAGGCCCCAGCCAACAATTGAGCCCTAACCAGGCGGAGAGCAACCGATCCCTTCTCCCACCCTCGTTGCCAGGGTTACCATGGTCTGGTTGGAAGCCATTCCTAGAGGGTATATCAATCCCTCCAAGTGGGGGGACCGCCATTTTGTGGCACCCTCCCACTCATCTCCAATGAGTGACAGGAGATGGCCAAGCAGTGAAGTAAGAACACGCACACAATCTCTCCCTGCTCTGGTTCCCCACTCCGCCCAGAGTTTCACTCGGACTGGTGCTTGCTGGGAGCTCCGAGACGCTCCTGGCTCCTCGACGACCCACGGCGTTGCTAGGGCAGAGCGGGAGGTCGGGAGGGTTGCTAACTCTGATTGGATGTATTCCCAGGGGGGTGGGGGGGGGGTGGTTAGGGGGTGTTTCGTCACATGGCCTGACCCCAAGCTTCAGCCATTGGTCTGCCGTCACATCCATCATTGTGACACGCTGCCTCCCTACGCCAATCGGAAAGCCAAAAGGCTCCAATCGGATGAAGCTTGACTGTCAGCCAAACAACCGTTGACCACGATTTTCAACATTTTCGTATCTGGGAACGAGAAATGTTTGAAGAAAATGACACAAAAAAAGCGTTTGTTTTTATATCCCGATGTCCAAGGTCTGTTGCCTTGGAGATTGACCTTCGATTCCCGGAGACTCCAGGCCAATCCCGGAGGGCGGACAACCCTCGAAGGCGGCAGCCATCTTGTAGGCCCAAGGCTTCGGTCATCTCCCGTGTGGTGGATGCAGGAACCCCTCACCCTCCCTCTTCCTGTCATGGGAAGACTGTGATTGGAGCTGGGGGCGGTGGTGGAATGGGTGGGGGGGGTGGGGGGTGTGGAGGTGTTGGGGAGGACCGACCCCTGGGCAGGCAGAGGTGCAGAAGGGGCTAATGGCCTGCTGAAGTCATGGGCTCCTCCCCACCATCCAGCCCTTGGCCTTAGGATATCTCAACGCCTTCCACAGACGTCAAACAGCTTCTTCTTGCATCACTGTTGTCAATAAGGAAACAGTGTCCAATTTGTGCACAGCAAGATCCCAGCAACAGCACTGTCATCGGATCATCTGTCCTTTGTTTTTATTAGTGATGCTGCTTGAGTGGTAAATATCAGACCGAGGACACTGTGGACAACTCCCACTCCCAATAACCACGCACCACCGCACCCACCCCCCCACAACCCCCACCCCACACACGCTAATCTTCTTCCGCTAATGGCTGTGGATCTGTTGCATCCACCTGGGAGGACAGACAGGGAGAATCAGGTCATTCTGACCAACAGCACCTCCAACAGTGCTGCATTCCCTCAGCACCGACCCTCCCGCAGTGTGGCGCTCCCTCAGTGCTCACCTTCCGACAGCGCGGCGCTCCCTCAG
>JANJGN010002746.1:40000-60131 GCA_026770705.1 Isurus oxyrinchus
CCCCTCTCGAGCCTGTTACACAGGAACAGGAGGAGGCCCATTCAGCCCCACTCGAGCCTGTTACACAGGAACAGGAGGAGGCCCATTCAGCCCCTCTCGAGCCTGTTACACAGGAACTGGAGGAGGCCCATTCAGCCCCCCTCGAGCCTGTTACACGGGAACAGGAGGAGGCCATTCCAGGATTTGGACCCAGCGACAGTGAAGGAACGGCCGATATATTTCCAAGTCGGGATGGTGAGGGGCTCGGAGGGGAACTTGCAGGTGGTGGTGTTCCCCATGTGTCTGCTGCCCTTGTCCTTCTAGGTGGTAGAGGTGGTGGGTTTGGGCGGCGCTGTCGAAGGAGCCTTGGCGAGTTGCTGCAGTGCATCTTGTAGATGGTACACACACTGCTGCCCCTGTGCGTCGGTGGTGGAGGGAGTGAATGTTTGTGGATGGGGTGCCCATCAAGCGGGACTGCTTTGTCCTGTATGGTGTCGAGCTTCTCGAGTGTTGTGAGAGCTGCACTCATCCAGGCAAGTGGGGCGTATCCCATCACACTCCTGACTTGTGCCTTGTAGATAGTGGACAGGCTTTGGGGAGTCAGGAGGTGAGTTACTCACCGCAGGATTCCCAGCCTCTGACCTGCTCTTGTAGCCACAGTATTTATCTGGCTGGGTCCAGTTCAGTTTCTGGTCAATGGTAACCCCCAGGATGTTGAATTCAATTAATAAATCTGGATTTGAAAGCTAGTCCCCATAATGGTGACCCTAATTGCCCTCAAACTGAGTGACTCACAAGGGCCATTTCAGAGGGCTAGTTGAGAGTTGACCACATTGCTGTGCAGTCTGGAGTCCCATGTAGGGCGGACCAGCTAAGGACAGCAGGTTTCCATCCCTAAAGAGGCATTAGTGAACCAGATGGGGTTTTTACGACAATTGATGATGGTTGTCATGGCCACCATCACTGAGACTTAGCTTTACAATTCCAGATTTTGTTAATCGAATTTAAATTCCACCGGAGTCAATCTCGGCATTTATTTCGAGAGGACTAGAATATAAAAGCAGGGATGTGCTGCTGAGGCTTTATAAGGCTCTGGTCAGACCACATTTAGAATATTGTGAGCGATTTTGGGCCCCGTATCTCAGGAAGGATGTGCTGGCCCTGGAGAGGGTCCAGAGGAGGTTCACGAGAACGATCCCAGGAATGAAAGGCTTAACATATGAGGAACGTTTGAGGACTCTGGGTCTATACTGGATGGAGTTTAGAAGGATGAGGGGGGATCTGATTGAAACTTACAGAATACTGAAAGGCCTGGATAGAGTGGACGTGGGGAAGATGTTTCCATTAGTAGCAGAGACTAGGACCCGAGGGCACAGCCTCAGAGTAAAGGGAAGACCTTTTCGAACAGAGATGAGGAGAAACTTCTTTAGCCAGAGAGTGCTGAATCGATGGAATTCATTGCCACAGAAGGCTGTGGAGGCCAGGTCATTGAGTGTATTTAAGAGCGAGATAGATAGGTTCTTGATTGGTAAGGGGTTCAAAGGTTACGGGGAGAAGGCGGGAGAATGGGGTTGAGAAACTTATCAGCCATGATTGAATGGTGGAGCAGACTCGATGGGCCGAATGGCCTAGTTTCTGCTCCTAGGTGTTAGGGCTGGCATGGGATTCGAACCCAGGTCCCCCAGAGTGTGGATGAGCAGTCCAGGGACATTACCTACTAGGCCACCAACCCCAGCGTTGCTGGTCACCAGTGACAGCCTCAAGACAAGGGAGCCAGACACGGGGAGATGAGGAGAACTTGATTATTTTTGACGCAGCCAGGACATGTGATCTGGATTCACGAGACCAAAATGGGGCAAATTGGTTAAGTACTCGAAGGGGTAAAAGTTTGCAGGGCTAGGGGAAGGGGAGAGTTAGGAAAAAGGGTTGGGGCTAACTGGATAGCGCTTTCAAAGGGGCCAGCACAGGCTGGATGGGCTGAAGGGCCTCCCGGCCGGCGCCGAGACGGTCAACTCTTCTAACGCGGGCCTTAACCAGTCTGTCCTGCACCCCAGGGGTCACCGTCGACGCCCACTTGGTGGGAGCACCGGCTGACCCGCAGCACAAGGACCTGCCCCGGAACTTCATCGACCGGATCACCGTGCGGGGTGGCGAGGCCGGCGGCGGCGGGGTCGGGGGTCAGGGTTCAGGAGGTCAACGTCAACCGGGAAGGCGCGGCCCTGGAAGGGGAGGGCCGTCTCATCATTCCGTGGGAGCCCCACTCCGTCACCAGCCGGCCCGGCTTGAAGCTCGAGGTGTCCCGGAAGGCCTGCCTGAGCGTCTGGGTGGGCGAGAAGACCCAGTTCCTCATCCTCCTCCACCGGTACGACCACCCCTCCTCCCTCCAGCTCAACCACCTCGGCTTCTACATCGTCCATGGTGACGGGCTTTCCCAGCAAGTTACAGGCTTGCTCGGTGAGTAGAAACCCTTTCACTTCCCCCATTAGATTCCAGTCTGTAACTCACACCCGGGTATCTGTTATTCTATATATAAACCCCCCCGAACCCCTCGATTAGATTCCAGTCTGTAACTCACTCCCGGGTATCTGTTATTCTATATATAAACCCCCCCCGAACCCCTCGATTACATTCCAGTCTGTAACTCACTCCCGGGTATCTGTTATTCTATATATAAACCACCCTGAACCCCTCGATTAGATTCCAGTCTGTAACTCACTCCCGGGTATCTGTTATTCTATATATAAACCCCCCCGAACCCCTCGATTAGATTCCAGTCTGTAACTCACTCCCGGGTATCTGTTATTCTATATATAAACACCCCTCACCGCTCGATTAGATTCCAGTCTGTAACTCCCTCCCGGGTATCTGTTATTCTATATATAAACCCCCGAACCCCTCGATTAGATTCCAGTCTGTAACTCACTCCCGGGTATCTGTTATTCTGTATCTAAACCACCCCGAAAGCCTCGATTAGATTCCAGTCTGTAACTCCCTCCCGGGTATCTGTTATTCTATATATAAGCCCTCCCGAACCCCTTGATTAGATTCCAGTCTGTAACTCACTCCCGGGTATCTGTTATTCTATATGTAAACCACCCCGAACCCCTCGATTATATTCCAGTCTGTAACTCCCTCCCGGGTACCTGTTATTCTATATATAAACCACCCCGAACCGCTCGATTAGATTCCAGTTTGTAACTCACTCCCGGGTGTCTGCTATTCTATATATAAACCACCCCCAAACGAACACCTCAATTAGATTCCAGTCTGTAACTCACTCCCGGGTATCTGTTATTCTATATATAAACCACACCGAACCCCTCGATCAGATTCCAGTCTGTAACTCACTCCCGGGTATCTGTTATTCTATATATAAACCTCCCCCAAACCCCTCGATTAGATTCCAGCCTGTAACTCACTCCTGGGTATCTGTTATTCTATATATAAACCACCCCCCGAACCCCTCGATTAGATTCCAGTCTGTAACTCACTCCCGGGTATCTGTTATTCCATATATAAATCCCCCGAACCCCTCGATTAGATTCCAGTCTGTAACTCACTCCCGGATGTCTGTTATTCTATATATAAACCCCCTCGAACCCCTCAATTAGATTCCAGTCTGTAGCTCACTCCCGGGTATCTGTTATTCTATATATAAACCACCCCCCGAACCCCTCGATTAGATTCCAGTCTGTAACTCACTCCCGGCTATCAGTTATTCTATATATAAATCCCCCGAACCCCTCGATTAGATTCCAGCCTGTAACTCACTCCCGGGTTTCTGTTACTCGAAATATAAACACCCCCCCGCACCCCTTGATTAGATTCCAGTCTCTAACTCACTCCCAGGTATCTGTTATTCTATATATAAACACCCCTCACCGCTCGATTAGATTCCAGTCTGTAACTCACTCCCGGGTATCTGTTATTCTATATATAAACCACCCGAACCCCTCGATTAGATTCCAGTCATTAACTCACTCCCGGGTATCTGTTATTCTATTTATAAACCCCCCCCCCCGAACCCCTCGATTAGATTCCAGTCTGTAACTCACTCCCGGGTTTCTGTTATTCTATATATAAACACCCTGAACCCCTCGATTAGATTCCAGTCTGTAACTCACTCCCGGGTATCTGTTATTCTATATATAAAATCCCCGAACCCCTCGATTAGATTCCAGTCTGTAACTCACTCCCGGGTATCTGTTATTCTATATATAAACCCCCCGAACCCCTCGATTAGATTCCAGTCTGTAACTCACTCCCGGGTATCTGTTATTCTATATATTAACCCCGATCGAACCCCTCGGTTATATTCCAGTCTATAACTCACTCCCGGGTATCTGTTATTCTGTATATAAACCCCCCCGAACCCCTTGATTAGATTCCAGTTTCTAACTCACTCCCAGGTAACTGTTATTCTATATATAAACCCCCCCGAACCCCTCGATTAGATTCCAGTCTGTAACTCACTCCCGGGTATCTGTTATTCTATATATAAACCCCCCCCGAACCCCTCGATTAGATTCCAGTCTGTAACTCACTCCCGGGTATCTGTTATTCTATATATAACCCCCCCACCGAATCCCTCGATTCGATTCCAGTCTGTAACTCACTCCCGGGTATCTGTTATTCTATATATATAAGTGCCCGAACCCCTCGATTAGATTCCAGTCTGTAATTCACCCCTGGGTATCTGTTATTCTATATATAAACACCCTGAACCCGTCGATTAGATTCCAGTCTGTAACTCACTCCGGGGTATCTGTTATTCTATATATAAACATCCCAAACCCCTCGAATAGATTCCAGTCTGTAACTCACTCCCGGGTATCTGTTGTTCTATATATAAAGCCCCCGAACCTCTCGATTAGATTCCAGTCTGTAACTCACTCCCGGGTATCTGTTATTCTATATATAACCCCCACCGAACCCCTCGATTAGATTCCAGTCTGTAACTCACTCCCGGGTGTCTGTTATTCTATATATAAACCCCCCGAATCCCTCGATTAGATTCCAGTCTGTAACTCACTCCCGGGTATCTGTTATTCTATATATTAACCCCGAACCAACCCCTTGATTATATTCCAGTCTGTAACTCACTCCCGGGTATCTGTTATTCTATATATAACCCCCACCCCCTCCTGAACCACTCGATTATATTCCAGTCTGTAACTCACTCCCGGGTATCTGTTATTCTATATATAAACCCCCCCGAACCCCTTGGTTAGATTCTAGTCTGTAACTCACTCCCAGGTATCTGTTATTCTATATATAAACCCCCCGAACCCCTCGATTAGATTCCAGTCTGTAACTCACTCCCGGGTATCTGTTATTCTATATATAAACCCCCCCGAACCCCTCGATTAGATTCCAGTCTGTAACTCACTCCCGGGTATCTGTTATTCTATATATAAACACCCCTCACCGCTCGATTAGTTTCCAGTCATTAACTCACTCCCGGGTATCTGTTATTCTATTTATAAACCCCCCGAACCCCTCGATTGGATTCCAGTCTGTAACTCACTCCCGGGTATCTGTTATTCTATATATAAACCCCCCGAACCCCTCGATTAGATTCCAGTCTGTAACTCACTCCCGGGTATCTGTTATTCTATATATAAACCCACCCGAACCCCTCGATTAGATTCCAGTCTGTAACTCACTCCCGGGTATCTGTTATTCTATATATAAACCCCCACGAACCCCTCGATTAGATTCCAGTCTGTAACTCGCTCCTGGGTATCTGTTATTCTATATATAAACCCCCACGAACCCCTCGATTACATTCCAGTCTGTAACTCACTCCTGGGTATCTGT
Organism: Isurus oxyrinchus; assembly: GCA_026770705.1. Taxonomy (NCBI): domain Eukaryota; kingdom Metazoa; phylum Chordata; class Chondrichthyes; order Lamniformes; family Lamnidae; genus Isurus; species Isurus oxyrinchus. The sequence continues at coordinate 45,800 of JANJGN010002746.1, forward strand.
TATTCTATATATAAACCCCACCGAACCCCTCGATTAGATTCCAGTCTGTAACTCACTCCCGGGTATCTGTTATTCTATATATAAACCCCCTGAACCCCTCGATTAGATTCCAGTCTGTAACTCACTCCCGGGTATCTGTTATTCTGTATATAAACCCCTGAACTCCTCGATTAGATTCCAGTCTGTAACTCACTCCCGGGTATCTGTTATTCTATATATAAACCCCCCCGAACCGCTCGATTTGATTCCAGTCTGTAACTCACTCCTGGGTATCTGTTATTCTATATATAAACCCCCTGAACCCCTCGATTAGATTCCAGTCTGTAACTCACTCACGGCGTGTCTGTGGCGTGTTGACGGACCTGGTGCTTTGGTTTCAGGTCAGTTCCAGCGGGCTGACCTCCGTCTCCAGAGGCGGATGGTCCCTGGGAATGCCGGAGAGCCGGAACGGGGCGAGCTGAGTTGCGGAGGTCGCCGGGTGGCCGTGACGCTGACCAGCCGGACGCTGAAGGACTCGCCGCTGCCGGCCCACTGGGCCCCGTGCTGGCTGGTGCGCCGGGAGGACGCCGCCCGCCTGTTGGATGCGCCCTACGCCGGTTACATCATGCCGCGGAAGCCTGGCGCCTGATTCCCCCCATCCCCTGCCCCGGCCCGGCGGCTTCCGGCCCTCTCCGGGGTCCGATTTGGGGCTTTGTCTTGGCCGTTCCCCCCTCCCCGTCCCACTCGCGCTTCTAAAACACCCACCCCACCCCCACCAACCACCTCCAAAATGGCGGCCGCCGCAGGGTGGGGGTTCCGCCACCGTGTTTCACCGTCTCGCTCCACACGCCCCTTGAACCTGGTCGTTACTTTGAGCTTCGTGGCTCCTTAGCCAAGTCTGGCGTGAGCCGGTGTGACGGCCCCTTCACCGCGCAGGTGGAGGCCATTCGGCCCATCCAGTCCTCCATTGGCACCCTGAATGAACCGTCCCACCTCGTCCCACTCCCCTCCCGCCCCCACCTCATCACCTCGCGCCCTGTCTCTTTTCAGGTGGCAGCCCAATTTCCCCCTTTTTTGGGTCCCTCGATCGAACCTGCACACCCCGCCCCCCCCCACCCACCCTCCCCCGGGGATGCCCCTCCTAGACTCTGGCCTGCCCTCTCGGGGGTTGCAAACCTTTCTCCTCGCCTCACATTCACTCCTTTGGTGCCGACGGTTTGGAACCTCTGCCCTCTGGTTCCCGATGGTCTCTCCAGTGGGGACAGTTTCTCACTGTTTCCCTGGCACATACCCCAACCCCCCACCTCCAGGACCCTGAATACCCCCGCCAGGTATCTTCTCAGCACCTTTTCTCCAAGGGAAACGGTTTTCCAAGTGGGATGCGGAGAGTGGAACTGTGCACGATATTCCGAGTGGGATATGGACACCGGAACAGTGCACGATGTTCCAAGTGGGATACAGAGACCGGAACTGTGCACAGTTTTCCAAGTGGGATACAGAGACCGGAACTGTGCCCAGTATTCCAAGTGGGATAGGGAGACTGGAACAGTGCACGGTATTCCAAGTGGGATACAGAGACCAGAACAGTGCACGGTATTCCAAGTGGGATACAGAGACCGGAACAGTGCACAATATTCCAAGTGGGATATGGAGACCGGAACAGTGCACTGTATTCCAAGTGGGATACGGAGACCGGAACAGTGCACAGTATTCCAAGTGGGATACAGAGACCGGAACAGTGCACAGTATTCCAAGGGGGATACGGAGACCGGAACAGAGCACGGTATTCCAAGTGGGATACAGAGACCGGAACAGTGCACAGTATTCCAAGTGGGATACGGAGACCGGAACAGTGCACGGTATTCCAAGTGGGATACGGAGACCGGAACAGTGCACAGTATTCCAAGTGGGATACGGAGACCGGAACAGTGCACAGTATTCCAAGTGGGATACGGAGACCGGAACAGTGCACGGTATTCCAAGTGGGATACGGAGACCGGAACAGTGCACAGTATTCCAAGTGGGATACGGAGACCGGAACAGTGCACAATATTCCGAGTGGGATACGGAGACCGGAACAGTGCACAGTATTCCAATTGGGATACGGAGACCGGAACCGTGCACGGTATTCCAAGGGGGATACAGAGACCGGAACAGTGCACGGTATTCCGAGTGGGATACGGAGACCGGTACAGTGCACGGTATTCCGAGTGGGATACGGAGACCGGTACAGTGCACGGTATTCCAAGGGGGATATGGAGTTGAAAAATAGAGGCATTGAGTACAAACTAGTTAACGTTAGGCCTTTATCAGGCTCTGGTTAGGCCCCAATCGGAGCCCTGAGGCTTGTGGCGGCTGCCACACTTTAGGAAGGACGTGAGGGTCCCTCGAGGGGGGGGTGGGGAGGGAGATTTACCAGAGTGGGGGTCCAGGGACGAGGGGGATTTTTTGTAGCAACAAGGTTGGGTTGGAGAAGCTGCAGTCGTTCCCTCCCCGGAGCGAAGGGAGGTTGAGGGGGGAGATGCGATCGAGGTGGACGAGATTAGGACAGGGTTTGGATAAGGCGGGTGAAGAAATTCTGCTCCCGTTGGGATTGGGGGGGGGGCGGGGGTGGTGGACACGCAGACTGAAGGGTTTTTGGAGGGCGGGAACGTGAGGTTAGACGGCGATTGGTAACGGGCTGGAACCCGCTGTCTACGAGGGCGGCTGGAAGCGGAGACGGTGAGCGGTTTGAAGAGGGAATTGGACAGGGGCCTCAAGGGAAACAAACCTGTGGCGTTCCGGGGACAGAGCAGGGCCCGGGGGAGGATGGGGAATGACTGGGCTGGTGTGCGGGAGAGCTGGCATGGAATCGATGGGCCGAATGGGCCTCCTCCCACGTCCCAATGACTCAGGGGGTGATACGGAGGCCAGGACTGGGCGCAGTATCCCACGCGGGGCTCAATGCATGTTTAACATAGCTTCCCTGCTCTTGAACTCCACCGATCCAGAATCGAACCCGGGTCTGTTGGTTGCATCTTGGAAGCCGAAATGAATGAGGGTTGGGGTGGAGGGGGGTGGAGTGGGGGTGGGGGGGGGGGGGGGGGTTTGGGCGGCGCTGTCGAAGGAGCCTTGGCGAGTTGCTGCAGTGCATCTTGTAGATGGTACACACACTGCTGCCCCTGTGCGTCGGTGGTGGAGGGAGTGAATGTTTGTGGATGGGGAGCCGATCGAGCTGGGGGCTGCTTTGTCCTGGACGGTGTCGAGCTTCTTGAGTGTTGTGGCAGCTGCTGAACTTGAGGGTAGAAGGTTAAGGGCCGATCTGGTCGAGGGGGGGGGGGTTTAAGATGATTAAAGGGTTCGTAGAGTCACGAGAGCTATACAGCACAGAAACAGGCCCTTCGGCCCATCCGGTCCGTGCCGACCTATCCCTTCTAACCCCATTTTCCAGCACTTGGCCCGTAGCCCTGTTCGAAAGAGTTGGTAGAGAGAAGCCACTGTCTCGGGTGGTTGTGGGGGTGGGGTGGGGGTTGCAGCATTGGGGGAAGGGCTGCGGAGAAGCAAGCGACTGCGAGGGAAAGAATTTGTGTGGCTGACATGACAGCGGAGAGAGGAAAGCAGCCAGCTCCTTACTGCTCCAGCGTGACTTGTTCCTCATCGACTTTCGATCAAGGACTCAGAACAATAGCAACATTAGATCAGGCTCTCCCACCTTTGTACAGCAGAGTTTTACAACCCAAGACAAAAACAGAATTACCTGGAAAAACTCAGCAGGTCTGGCAGCATCGGCGGAGAAGAAAAGAGTTGACGTTTTCCCTTCAAGGGTCATGAGGACGCGAAACGTCAACTCTTTTCTTCTCCGCCGATGCTGCCAGACCTGCTGAGTTTTTCCAGGTAATTCTGTTTTTGTTTTGGATTTCCAGCATCCGCAGTTTTCTTTGTTTTTACAACCCAAGCCCTTGTCAAAGGTAAACGCAATCACCTCAGAGTCTCCAGCACTGAACAAACATTGTGATTAAATTCTACCCGGCAGCTCCACTCCTGTCTCTGAATATATTAACAGCAGTAGAGATACAGTCAGTAACACAGGGTTCTGGTGGGAGAGGGGTTACTGAGTGACAGTGTGAGGGAGCTGGATTAACATCAGTAGAGATACAGTCAGTAACACAGGGCGCTGGGGGGAGAGGGGTTACTGAGTGACAGTGTGAGGGAGCTGGATTAACATCAGTAGAGATACACTCAGTAACACAGGGTGCTGGGGGGAGAGGGGTTACTGAGTGACAGTGTGAGGGAGCTGGATTAACATCAGTAGAGATACAGTCAGTAACACAGGGCGCTGGGGGGAGAGGGGTTACCGAGTGACAGTGTGAGGGAGCTGGATTAACATCAGTAGAGATACAGTCAGTAGCACAGGGCGCTAAGGGAGAGGGGTTACTGTGTGACAATGTGAGGGAGCTGGATTAACATCAGCAGAGATACAGTCAGTAACACAGGGCGCTGGGGGGAAAGGGATTACTGAGTGACAGTGTGAGGGAGTTGGATTAACATCAATAGAGATAGTCAGTAACACAGGGCGCTGGGGGGAGAGGGGTTACTGAGTGACAGTGTGAGGGAGCTGGATTAACATCAGTAGAGATACAGTCAGTAACACAGGGCACTGGGGGGAGAGGGGTTACTGAGTGACAGTGTGAGGGAGCTGGATTAACATCAGTAGAGATACAGTCAGTAACACAGGGCGCTGGGGGGAGAGGGGTTACTGAGTGTCAGTGTGAGGGAGCTGGATTAACATCAGCAGAGATACAGTCAGTAACACAGGGCGCTGGGGGGAGAGGGGTTACTGAGTGACAGTGTGAGGGAGCTGGATTAACATCAGTAGAGATACAGTCAGTAACACAGGGCACTGGGGGGAGAGGGGTTACTGAGTGACAGTGTGAGGGAGCTGGATTAACATCAGTAGAGATACCGTCAGTAACACAGGGCACTGGGGGGAGAGGGGTTACTGAGTGACAGTGAGAGGGAGCTGGATTAACATCAGCAGAGATACAGTCAGTAACACATGGTGCTGGGGGGAGAGGGGTTACTGAGTGACAGTGTGAGGGAGCTGGATTAACATCAGTAGAGATACAGTCAGTAACACAGGGTGCTGGGGGGAAAGGGGTTACTGAGTTACAGTGTGAGGGAGTTGGATTAACATCAATAGAGATAGTCAGTAACACAGGGCGCTGGGGGGAGAGGGGTTACTGAGTGACAGTGTGAGGGAGCTGGATTAACATCAATAGAGATACAGTCAGTAACACAAGGCACTGGGGGGAGAGGGGTTACTGAGTGACAGTGCGAGGGAGCTGGATTAACATCAGTAGAGATACAGTCAGTAACACAGGGCGCTGGGGGAGAGGGGTTACTGAGTGACAGTGTGAGGGAGCTGGATTAACATTAGTAGAGATACAGTCAGTAACACAGGGCACTGGGGGGAGAGGGGTTACTGAGTGACAGTGAGAGGGAGCTGGATTAACATCAGTAGAGATATAGTCAGTAACACAGGGTGCTGGGGGGAGAGGGGTTACTGAGTGACAGTGTGAGGGAGCTGGATTAACATCAGTAGAGATACAGTCAGTAACACAGGGCACTGGGGGGAGAGGGGTTACTGAGTGACAGTGTGAGGGAGCTGGATTAACATCAGTAGAGATACAGTCAGTAACACAGGGCGCTGGGGGGAGAGGGGTTACTGAGAGACACTGAGTGAGGGAGCTGGATTAACATCAGTAGAGATACAGTGAGTCACATGGCACTGGGGGGAGAGGGGTTACTGAGTGACAGTGTGAGGGAGCTGGATTAACATCAGTAGAGAGACAATCAGTAACACAGGATGTTGGGGGGAGAGGGGTTACTGAGTGACAGTGTGAGGGAGCTGGATTAACATCAGTAGAGATACAGTCAGTAACACAGGATGTTGGGGGGAGAGGGGTTACTGAGTGTGTGGGAATCGACTGAAATTTAAGACAAGTTTTTATATTTGATATGATGACAAAAGTTCATTAGAGTTGCAATATGCACAAATACTAAATGGGACTGATGTGTTTATAGTGCTGTCTGGTGATGATGCTATTTAGTGTGTGGGGCTGTCACAAGGCACTGGTTTCGAAATCACTCCTCCCAATTCTTCCGCATCCCCAATGGGGGAATTGGGTGACTGGAACCAGAGTTTCAGTGCTCAACCAATCCTGGCACAAAGGGTGAAGGCCTGGGGCCTAGGTTTGCCCTGGTCACCAGTTCAGGTACACAGTTGAAGGCCTGGGGCCTAGGTTGCCCCAGTGACCAGTGCTAGCTGGCACACATGGTGAAGGCCTGTGGCCGAGGTTGCCCCCGGTGACAACTCCTGGCACACACAATGAAGGTCTGAGGCCTAGGTTAGCTCTAGTGACCAGTGCTGGCACCCGCGGTGATGGCTTAGCTGTGGTCTAGGATAGCCCTGGTGACCAGTGCTGGCACACACGGTGAAAGCCTGTGGCCTGGATTGCCCCTGGTGGCCAGTGCTGGCACACACGGTGAAAGCCTGTGGCCTGGATTGCCCCTGGTGGCCAGTGCTGGCACACACGATGAAAGCCTGTGGCCTAGATTGCCTCCAGTGGCAGTGCTGGCAGACATGGTGAAAGCCGGTGGCCTGGATTGCCCCTGGTGACCAGTGCTGGCACACATGGTGAAAGTCTGTGGCCTAGATTGCCCCTGGTGGCCAGTGCTGGCACACAGGGTGAAGGCCTGTGGCCTAGATTGCCCCTGGTGACCAGTGCTGGCACACACGGTGAAAGCCTGTGGCCTAGATTGCCCCTGGTGGCCAGTGCTGGCACACAGGGTGAAGGCCTGGGGCCTAGGTTAGGCCTGGTGACCAATCCTGGCACGCAGGGTGAAGGCCTGGGCTTACGCTGTCCAATGACCCAATCCCAGGACCCAGGCCAAAGCAGGGTGACCGACCAGGATTTTCCAGGGACTGTCCCGCAATTTCATCCCACCTTACGCAAACCTTTTCTGCCCCGGACTTCTTCCACCCCTGTCGACTTTGTGTCAGGGCACGCGTTGACCACCACACGCCACCCCCCGCCCAAAGTGCCGCGGCTTTTGCTCAGGGCTGACCAGCTGAGGGTGGGGGGGTTCTTTACCGAGCTGCAGTTGGCAAAGAGAATTCACCAAGGCGCCTCCACCTCCCAGAGTCTCACCGGCACCCGTAATACCTGTCTCGGCCGGAATTGGCCACTCTGGGCCTCAGGCTTGTGGCCCAGGTTCCCCGAGCGGCCAATCCCAGCACGCAGGCCGGAGGCCGAGTCCGCGCCTGACCACGTGCCAACGCGTCGAAACCCGGCCTGAGGGAAGCAGCCGAGGTGGCTGAGGAGATTGACGAGGTAAATGAGGGGGTTCAGGAGTTGTCCACTGCAAAGGGAGGTTTTGCTAAGTTGGGAAATATAATTCAAAATGAATCATGAACCGAATTGTCCATCTCTCTTGTGCAAAGAATGCCTCAAAAGAATGACAGATGCCAGCACTTTGCTTGTCAACGGGTTGGCTCTCCCATCCTTCTCTTTGTGTTATAAATAAAAACAAATTGCATTTATTAGAGCAGGTTTCACAGAACGATGATGTACTTTCTCTTGAAGAGTGGTCACTGCTGGAAGGTGCGAAATGCAGCAGCCAATCTGCGCAGGGCAAGATCCCAAAGTAGCCCTGCGGTCATGGCCTGGATCATTGGGTTTTAGTTTTAGTGATGTTGGTTGATGGGTAACCACGGGACCCGGAGTGCCGGGGAAAATTGTTGCCCACCCGTTCTGCCAATGGTGGACGTGGGATCGTTTTACACCTACGTGAGAGGGCGGACAGCAGCTTCATCCCAGTTGTTGGTGCCTCCGCCAACTGTCAGTATTGAGGGACGCTCCCTCAGCACTGACCCTCCGACAGTGCGGCACTCCCTCAGCACTGACCCTCCAACAGTGCGGCGCTCCCTCAGCACTGACCCTCCGACAGTGCGGCGCTCCCTCAGCGCTGACCCTCCGACAGTGCGGCGCTCCCTCAGCACTGACCCTCTGACAGTGCGGCGCTCCCTCAGCACTGACCCTCTGACAGCACGGCGCTCCCTCAGTACTGACCCTCCCTCAGTGCGGCGCTCCCTCAGCACTGACCCTCTGTCAGTGCGCGCTCCCTCAGCACTGACCCTCCGACAGCGCGGCGCTCCCTCAGCGCTGACCCTCCGACAGGGCAGCGCTCCCTCAGCGCTGACCCTCCAACAGCGCGGCGTTCCCAGCACTGACCCTCCGACAGCGCGGCGCTCCCTCAGCGCTGACCCTCTGACAGTGCGGCGCTCCCTCAGCACTGACCCTCCGACAGTGCGGCGCTCCCTCAGCACTGACCTTCCGACATTGCGGCGCTCCCTCAGCATTGACCCTCCGACAGTGCGGCGCCCCCTCAGCATTGACCCTCCGACAGTGCGGTGCCCCCTCAGCATTGACCCTCTGACAGCACGGCACTCCCTCAGCACTGACCCTCCGACAGTGCGGCACTCCCTCAGCACTGATCCTCCGACAGTGACCCACTCCCTCAGCACTGACCCTCCGACAGTGCGACGCTCCCTCAGCGCTGACCCTCCGACAGTGTGGCGCTCCCTCAGCGCTGACCCTCTGACAGGGCAGCGCTCCCTCAGCGCTGACCCTCCGACAGCGTAGCGTTCCCAGCGCTGACCCTCCGACAGGGCGGCGCTCCCTCAGCGCTGACCCTCCGACAGCGCGGCGCTCCCTCAGCACTGACCCTCTGACAGTGCGGCGCTCCCTCAGCACTGACCCTCCGACAGTGCGGCGCTCCCTCAGCACTGACCCTCCGACAGTGCGGCGCTCCCTCAGCACTGACCCTCCCACAGTGCGGCGCTCCCTCAGCACTGACCCTCCCACAGTGCGGCGCTCCCTCAGCACTGACCCTCCCACAGTGCGGCGCTCCCTCAGCACTGACCCTCTGACAGTGCGGCGCTCCCTCAGCACTGACCCTCCGACAGTGCGGCGCTCCCTCAGCACTGACCCTCCGACAGTGCGGCGCTCCCTCAGCACTGACCCTCCCACAATGCGGCGCTCCCTCAGCACTGACCCTCCCACAGTGCGGTGCTCCCTCAGCACTGACTCTCCCACAGTGCGACGCTCCCTCAGCACTGACCCTCCGACAGTGCGGCGCTCCCTCAGCACTGACCCTCCGACAGTGCGGCGCTCCCTCAGCACTGACCCTCCTACAGTGCGCCGCTCCCTCAGCACTGACCCTCCGACAGTGCGGCGCTCCCTCAGCAATGGCACTGTAGATGGGCGGGGGGGGGGGCGAGGGGGGCAGTGTCTGGTCTCGATTATGGAGCTCTGGTCAGGACTCTGACTCCGAGGCAATAGTGAGGGACTCTGAGGCAGAGTTTTAACATCAGGAGACGGATATCACACACAACGACTTCAGAAGGTCCATTACTTGTTTGCAGAGGGGGACATGGTGACGCAGTTTTAATTGTTAAATTAGATTGTTAAACCTAGTTAATGTGACATTCTTTCCCCTTTTCCTTCACACTTGATGTGAGAGGCAGGCCTGAGGGTCATTTTCGGATTAACAGAGAGTAGAGGGGGGGGTAACTCATCAATGCAGGTCAGGGGACAGTAATGCTGTGTGTCACAGTTCGGTATCATTACCATTATAAAAACCTATGTCAACAACAAAAATGGAAACTGCCACGCAGGTCAGTCTGCACTCAGAGCTGCCCGTGTGCAAGTGCGTGCACTGGTTGTTGGAACAAACACCAAAACTGGAGTCAGTGGGAATCAGGGGGAAAACTCTCCGCTGGTTGGGGTCATACCCAGCACAAAGGAAGATGGTTGTGGTTGTTGGGGGGTCAGTCATCTCAGCTCCAGGATATCACTGCAGGAGTTCCTCAGGGTAGTGTCCTCGGCCCCAACCATCTCCAGCTGCTTCATCCATGACCTTCCTCCCATCATAAGGTCAGAAGTGGGGATGTTCGCTGATGGTTGCACAATGTTCAGCACCATTCGCGACTCCTCAGATACTGAAGCAGTCCATGTCCAAATGCAGCAAGACCGGGACAATATCCAGGCTTGGGGCTGACAAGTGGCAAGTAACATTCACCCCACACAAGTACCAGGTAATGACCATCTCCAACAAGAGAGAATCTAACCATTGCCCCTTGACGTTCAATGGCATTCCCATCACTGAATCCCCCACTATCAACATCCTGGGGGTTACCATTGACCAGAAACTGAACTGGACCCAGCCATATAAATACTGTGGTCAGAGGCTGGGAATCCTGCAGCGAGAGAGGGTAAATACCCAGGGGGAGAGAGAGGAAGAGACTCCCCTAAACTTGTCCACCATCTTCAAGATGCAGCAACTCAGCAAGAGATGGTGGAGGATGGACATCTTTACCAAGATGGCGGCAGGGAGGACCATTCCCCGCCACCCGGAACGCAAGCCAGCTTTACAAAGATGGCAGCGCGGATGACCGTCACCGTGGGGGTGCGGCGGCAGGGGGATCTTCACCAAGATGGCGGCGACGCGTTGCGTCAGCGCATCCTGTCAAAGAAAGGAGATTTACCAAGATGGCGACGACGAGGTGCGTCAACGTTCACGGTCAAGCAAGGGAGCTTTACCAAGATGGCGGCGACGAGCAGCGTCACCGCTCCCTGTAAAGGAAGGGAGCTTTACCAAGATGGCTACAGTGGCGCAGCCAGCCCACTTGAAACGGCGGGGTTGTCTACACAAATCTGGCGACAGGAGTAAAGCTTTCAGCCACTACTGAAGGCTTCAATACCGCTCAAAGAGGGCGAGGGGCAGATCTACACTGTGCATTTATCAAAATGTGGCGGACGGGGAGCGCCGTGCCGTGCCTCATGCTCCCTTTACAAAGATGGCGGGCGGGGAAAACTTATTCCTGCCATTCAAACGCACTAGGCGCCTTTACAAAGATGGCGGGGGAGGAAGCCACGCCCTGCTCAGAAACAAAGAGGTTGGGAGGGGTGGGGGGGGGGGGTGATTCCTTTACCGAGATGGCGGAAGGGGCGAGCTCATCCGGCGCAGTCACGCGGCGGGAGCTCCTTTACGAAGATGAGAGGCGGGAGGGGTCTGGGTGGGGAGAGGTGTCGTTGACGTTTCCTGGCGACCGTCTCCATAGGAACGACGTCAGGGGCGGAAGACGTGACCTCGGCCGGCGGCAAAGACCCGGAGAAAGGAAGAGAAGGTTCGGCAATCAATAAATACCCCGGGAAAGAGAGGGTAAATACCCCGGGAGAGGGAGAGAGAGGGTAAATACCCCGGGGAGAGAGAGAGAGAGAGGATAAATACCCCAGGGGGGTAGAGAGAGAGGGTAAATACCCTGGGGAGAGGGAGGGTAAATACCCCGGGAGAGGGAGAGAGAGAGGATAAATACCCCAGGAGGGAGAGAGAGAGGGTAAATACCCCAGGGGGGAGAGAGAGAGGGTAAATACCCCGGGGAGAGAGAGGGTAAATACCCCGGGGAGAGGAGAGGGTAAATACCCCGGGGAGAGAGAGAGGGTAAATACCCCGGGGAGAGAGAGAGGGTAAATACCCCGGGGAGAGAGAGGGTAAATACCCCGGGGAGAGAGAGAGAGAGAGGATAAATACCCCAGGGGGGAGAGAGAGAGGGTAAATACCCCGGGGAGAGAGAGGGTAAATACCCCGGGGAGAGAGAGGGTAAATACCCCGGGGAGAGAGAGAGGGTAAATACCCCGGGGAGAGAGAGGGTAAATACCCCGGGGAGAGAAAGAGGGTAAATACCCCGGGGAGAGAGAGAGAGGGTAAATACCCCGGGGAGAGGGAGGGTAAATACCCCGGGGAGAGAGAGGGTAAATACCCCGGGGAGAGAAAGAGGGTAAATACCCCGGGGAGAGAGAGAGAGGGTAAATACCCCAGGGAGAGAGAGAGAGAGGGTAAATACCCCGGGGGGGGGAGAGAGGGTAAATACCCCGGGGAGAGAGAGGGTAAATACCCCGGGGAGAGAGATGGTAAATACCCCGGGGAGGGGGAGGGTAAATACACCGGGAGAGAGAGAGGATAAATACCCCGGGGAGAGAGAGAGAGAGGGTAAATACCTGGGGGGGAGAGTGAGAGAGAGAGGGTAAATACCCCGGGGTTAGAGAGAGAGAGGGTAAATACCCCGGGGAGAGAGAGAGGGTAAATACCCCAGGGGGGAGAGAGAGAGGGTAAATACCCCGGGGGGAGGGAGGGTAAATACCCCGGGGAGAGGGAGGGTAAATACCCGGGGGGGGGGGGGGGAGAGAGAGAGAGCGGGTAAATACCCCGGGGGGGGAGAGAGAGAGAGAGAGAGAGAGAGAGGGTAAATACCCCGGGGAGAGGGAGAGAGAGAGAGAGAGGGTAAATACCCCGGGGAGAGGGACAGAGAGGGTAAATACCCTGGGGGGGGAGAGGGAGAGAGGGTAAATACCCCGGGAGAGCGACAGAGAGGGTAAATACCCCCGGGGGAGGCGGGAGAGAGAGAGAGGGTAAATACCCCGAGGAGAGGGAGAGAGAGGGTAATTACCCCCGGGGGAGAGAGAGGGTAAATACCCGGGGAGAGGGAGGGTAAATACCCCGGGGAGAGAGAGAGGGTAAATACCCCGGGGAGAGGAGAGAGTAAATACCCTGGGGGGGTAGAGAGAGAGGGTAAATACCCTGGGACGGAGAGGGAGGGTAAATACCCCAGAGAGAGAGGGAGGGTAATTACCCCGGGGAGAGAGAGAGAGAGAGGGTAAATACCCCGGAGAGAGAGAGAGAGGGTAAATACCCCGGGGAGAGAGAGAGGGTAAATACCCCGGGAGAGAGAGAGGGTAAATACCCCGGGGGGGGGGAGAGAGAGAGGGTAAATACCCCGGGGAGAGAGAGAGGGTAAATACCCCGGGGGGAGAGAGTGAGGGTAAATACCCTGGAGAGAGAGAGGGTAAATACCCCCGGGGGAGAGAGAGAGAGAGAGGGTAAATACCCTGGGGAGAGGGAAGGTAAATACCCTGGGAGGGAGAGAGAGAGAGAGAGAGGGTAACTAACCGGGGGGGAGAAAGAGAGGGTAAATACCCTGGGGGGGGGAGACAGAGAGAGGGTAAATACCCCGGGGGGGGGAGAGAGAGAGAGAGGGTAAATACCCCGGGGAGAGAGAGAGAGGGTAAATACCCCGGGTAGAGAGAGGGTAAATACCCCGGGGAGAAGGACGATAAATACCCCCGGGGGGGGAGAGAGAGAGAGGGTAAATACCCCAGGGGGCAGAGAGAGAGGATAAATACCCCGGGGGGAGAGAGAGAGAGGGTAAATACCCCGGGGAGAGGAGAGAGAGGGTAAAATACCCCGGGGCGAAGAGAGAGAGAGGGTAAATACCCCGGGGGGAAGAGAGGAGAGAGGGTAAATACCCCGGGGGAGAGAGAGAGGGTAAATACCCGGGGAGAGAGAGAGGGTAAATACCCCCGGGGAGAGAGAGAGGGGGTAAATACCCCGGCGGGGGGAGAGAGAGAGAGGGTAATACACCGGGGAGAGAGAGAGGGTAAATACCCCGGGGGAGAGAGAGGGTAAATACCCCGGGGAGAGAGAGGGTAAATACCCCAAGGGAGAGAGAGAGCGAGGGTAAATACCCTGGGGAGAGAGAGAGGCTAAATACCCTGGGGGGAGAGAGAGAGGGTAGAATACCCCGGGGAGAGTGAGGGGGGGGGGTAAATACCCCGGGAGGAAGAGAGAGAGGGGCTAAATACCCTGGGGAGAGAGAGAGAGAGGCTAAATACCCTGGGGAGAGAGAGGGTAAATACCCCGGGGAGAGAGAGAGAGAGAGTAAATACCCCGGGGAGAGAGAGGGTAAATACCCCGGGGGTGGGTGGGTGAGAGAGAGGGTAAATAGCCCGGGGGGAGGAGACGGTAAATACCCCGGGGGGGAGAGAAGGTAAATACCCCAAGGGGAGAGAGAGAGAGGGGTAAATACCCAGGGGAGAGAGAGAAGGTAAATACCCAAGGGGGAGAGGAGGGAAGGTAAATACACCGGGGGAGAGTGAGAGAGAGGGTAAATACCTCAGGGGGAGAGAGAGGGTGAATACCCTGAGAGGGGGGGGTGGGGAGGGAGAGGTTAAATGGCCCGGTGAGAGAGAGAGAGGGTAAATACCCTGGGGGGAGTGAGAGAGGTTAAATACCCCGGGGGAGGAGGGTAAATACCCGGGGGAGAGAGAGGGTAAATACCCAGGGGAGAGAGAAGGTAAATACCCCAGGGGGAGAGAGAGGGTAAATACCCCAGGGAGAGAGAGGGGTAAATACCCTTGGGGGGGGAAGAAGAGAGATGGTAAATAGCCCGGGAAGAAACAGAGAGGGTAAATAC
>JANJGN010002747.1:0-60088 GCA_026770705.1 Isurus oxyrinchus
AAAAACGTGTCTCTATGTATCAAGCAAAAGATCAGTTCCTACCGATAGATTAAATTCTAGCATAAATCTCAATCTGCAGATATTGCTGGTTGATCATTTTTGTGATATCTCCCATTTATATGAAAGTCGTTGCTTGTAGCTTCTGCTCCTTCTTTGAATGTGCAAGTTTCTCAATTACTATCAAGCTGGCTAATTCTATTAATTTCTTCTGCCGTTCTACATATAATGTCTCTATTCTAACAATTTTCTTCATTGCCGTCTGCTCCTCATTCACCTGAACCTACAATTTCTCATTTTTCAGCAAAACTAGTTCTCTGCATCTAACAAATTCAAAGATCCTTGCAAATAGTGAGTCTTCAGCAAATTTGCAGGTTCCCCGCAACTTCAAATCCTCCGAATGCTTCAAATTCTGCAAAGCTGCTTCTCTGAACCAAGTAAAACGTCAATCTGCAAAAATTCATCAACTTGCTTTTTCTTCATCTGGAGATAGTTCTTTTTTTCCCCAAATATCAGAAATCTCACATTTTCATCAAATATGCTGCTTGCAGCGTCTGCTCCTTATCCGAATGTAGAAATTTCTCTATTTCCATCAACCTCGCTATCTCTGTGAACTTCTTTTGCCTATCTACATAAATGTCTTCATTTTTAGCAATCTCCTCATTTCCAACTACTTCTGATTGAAATGAAGCTGTTGTTTCTCAATTTCTCCCTTTATCAACCAATATAGTTCTCTGTAGATATCAAATTCTCAGATACCAGAAATGTGTTAGATTCATCTAATTCGCAGGTTCACCGCATTCGCCACAACTTCAATTTCTCCATATCCTTCAGATTCAGTCAACCTCAAGCTCTGTATCTATCAAACTGTCAATTTCTAGCAAATGAGCAAGGTGAAGCATTTTCGATATCTGCAGATATATCTGATTCTCAAAATTTACAAAACATCAAATTTCCATGAAATTAGCTGTTTGCATCATCTGCTCTTTCAGTAGCCGTACAAGTTTCTCTATTTCAATTAATTTCACCATGCCCATCAATTTTTACTGTCAATCCACGTTAATATCTCTTTTTCTAACAATGTGCTCATTACCAAATGCTCATTCTTCAACTCAACCTTCAATTTCTCAATTTCTCTCTATTCCATCAAATCTGGCTCCGTGTAACTAGAAAGAAGTCAGTTTCTTGAAATTGTTTAAATTCTTCACATTTTCAACTTCCCTGCTTGCTCCAATCCTTCAAATTCACCATGCCCCATCAATTTTTACTGTCAATCCACGTTAATATCTCTTTTTCTAACACTGTGCTCATTACCAAATGTTACATTATTCAACTCAACCTTCAATTTCTCAATTTCTCTCTATTCCAACAAATCTGGCTCCGTGTAACTCGAAAGAAGTCAGTTTCTTGAAATTGTTTAAATTCTTCACATTTTTCAACTTCCCTGCTTGCTCCAATCCTTCAAATTCTCCATATCCTTCAATTTAAGCAAACGTGTCTCTATGTATCAAGCAAAAGATCAGTTCCTACCGATAGATTAAATTCTAGCATAATCTCAATCTGCAGATATTGCTGGTTGATCATTTTTGTGAAATCTCCCATTTATATGAAAGTCGTTGCTTGTAGCTTCTGCTCCTTCTTGAATGTGCAAGTTTCTCAATTACTATCAAGCTGGCTAATTCTATTAATTTCTTCTGCCGTTCTACATAAATGTCTCTATTTCTAACAATTTCTTCATTGCCGTCTGCTCCTCATTCACCTGAACCTACAATTTCTCATTTTTTCAGCAAAACTAGTTCTCTGCATCTAACAAATTCAAAGATCCTTGCAAATAGTGAGCTTCAGCAAATTTGCAGGTTCCCCGCAACTTCAAATCCTCCGAATGCTTCAAATTCTGCAAAGCTGCTTCTCTGAACCAAGTAAAATGTCAATCTGCAAAAATTCATCAGCTTGCTTTTTCTTCATCTGGAGATAGTTCTTTTTCCCCAAATATCAGAAATCTCACATTTTCATCAAATATGCTGCTTGCAGCGTCTGCTCCTTATCCGAATGTAGAAATTTCTCTATTTCCATCAACCTCGCTATCTCTGTGAACTTCTTTTGCCTATCTACATAAATGTCTTCATTTTTAGCAATCTCCTCATTTCCAACTACTTCTGATTGAAATGAAGCTGTTGTTTCTCAATTTCTCCCTTTATCAACCAATATAGTTCTCTGTAGATATCAAATTCTCAGATACCAGAAATGTGTTAGATTCATCTAATTCGCAGGTTCACCGCATTCGCCACAACTTCAATTTCTCCATATCCTTCAGATTCAGTCAACCTCAAGCTCTTCTATCAAACTGTCAATTTCTAGCAAATGAGCAAGGTGAAGCATTTTCGATATCTGCAGATATATCTCATTCTCAAAATTTACAAAACATCAAATTTCCATGAAATTAGCTGTTTGCATCATCTGCTCTTTCAGTAGCCGTACACGTTTCTCTATTTCAATTAATTTCACCATGCCCATCAATTTTTACTGTCAATCCACGTTAATATCTCTTTTTCTAACAATGTGCTCATTACCAAATGTTCATTCCTCAACTCAACCTTCAATTTCTCAATTTCTCTCTATTCCATCAAATCTGGCTCCGTGTAACTAGAAAGAAGTCAGTTTCTTGAAATTGTTTAAATTCTTCACATTTTCAACTTCCCTGCTTGCTCCAATCCTCCAAATTCACCATGCCCATCAATTTTTACTGTCAATATCTCTTTTTCTAACACTGCGCTCATTACCAAATGTTCATTCTTCAACTCAACCTTCAATTTCTCAATTTCTCTCTATTCCATCAAATCTGGCTCCGTGTAACTAGAAAGAAGTCAGTTTCTTCAAATTGTTTAAATTCTTCACATTTTCAACTTCCCTGCTTGCTCCAATCCTCCAAATTCACCATGCCCATCAATTGTTACTGTCAATCCACGTTAATATCTCTTTTTCTAACACTGTGCTCATTACCAAATGTTCATTATTCAACTCAACCTTCAATTTCTCAATTTCTCTCTATTCCAACAAATCTGGCTCCGTGTAACTAGAAAGAAGTCAGTTTCTTGAAATTGTTTAAATTCTTCACATTTTCAACTTCCCTGCTTGCTCCAATCCTTCAAATTCTCCATATCCTTCAATTTAAGCAAACGTGTCTCTATGTATCAAGCAAAAGATCAGTTCCTACCGATAGATTAAATTCTAGCATAATCTCAATCTGCAGATATTGCTGGTTGATCATTTTTGTGAAATCTCCCATTTATATGAAAGTCGTTGCTTGTAGCTTCTGCTCCTTCTTTGAATGTGCAAGTTTCTCAATTACTATCAAGCTGGCTAATTCTATTAATTTCTTCTGCCGTTCTACATAAATGTCTCTATTTCTAACAATTTCTTCATTGCCGTCTGCTCCTCATTCACCTGAACCTACAATTTTCTCATTTTTCAGCAAAACTAGTTCTCTGCATCTAACAAATTCAAAGATCCTTGCAAATAGTGAGTTTCAGCAAATTTGCAGGTTCCCCGCAACTTCAAATCCTCCGAATGCTTCAAATTCTGCAAAGCTGCTTCTCTGAACCAAGTAAAACGTCAATCTGCAAAAATTCATCAACTTGCTTTTTTCTTCATCTGGAGATAGTTCTTTTTCCCCAAATATCAGAAATCTCACATTTTCATCAAATATGCTGCTTGCAGCGTCTGCTCCTTATCCGAATGTAGAAATTTCTCTATTTCCATCAACCTCGCTATCTCTGTGAACTTCTTTTGCCTATCTACATAAATGTCTTCATTTTTAGCAATCTCCTCATTTCCAACTACTTCTGATTGAAATGAAGCTGTTGTTTCTCAATTTCTCCCTTTATCAACCAATATAGTTCTCTGTAGATATCAAATTCTCAGATACCAGAAATGTGTTAGATTCATCTAATTCGCAGGTTCACCGCATTCGCCACAACTTCAATTTCTCCATATCCTTCAGATTCAGTCAACCTCAAGCTCTGTATCTATCAAACTGTCAATTTCTAGCAAATGAGCAAGGTGAAGCATTTTCGATATCTGCAGATATATCTGATTCTCAAAATTTACAAAACATCAAATTTCCATGAAATTAGCTGTTTGCATCATCTGCTCTTTCAGTAGCCGTACAAGTTTCTCTATTTCAATTAATTTCACCATGCCCATCAATTTTTACTGTCAATCCACGTTAATATCTCTTTTTCTAACAATGTGCTCATTACCAAATGCTCATTCTTCAACTCAACCTTCAATTTCTCAATTTCTCTCTATTCCATCAAATCTGGCTCCGTGTAACTAGAAAGAAGTCAGTTTCTTGAAATTGTTTAAATTCTTCACATTTTCAACTTCCCTGCTTGCTCCAATCCTTCAAATTCACCATGCCCATCAATTTTTACTGTCAATCCACGTTAATATCTCTTTTTCTAACACTGTGCTCATTACCAAATGTTCATTATTCAACTCAACCTTCAATTTCTCAATTTCTCTCTATTCCAACAAATCTGGCTCCGTGTAACTCGAAAGAAGTCAGTTTCTTGAAATTGTTTAAATTCTTCACATTTTCAACTTCCCTGCTTGCTCCAATCCTTCAAATTCTCCATATCCTTCAATTTAAGCAAACGTGTCTCTATGTATCAAGCAAAAGATCAGTTCCTACCGATAGATTAAATTCTAGCATAATCTCAATCTGCAGATATTGCTGGTTGATCATTTTTGTGAAATCTCCCATTTATATGAAAGTCGTTGCTTGTAGCTTCTGCTCCTTCTTTGAATGTGCAAGTTTCTCAATTACTATCAAGCTGGCTAATTCTATTAATTTCTTCTGCCGTTCTACATAAATGTCTCTATTTCTAACAATTTCTTCATTGCCGTCTGCTCCTCATTCACCTGAACCTACAATTTCTCATTTTTCAGCAAAACTAGTTCTCTGCATCTAACAAATTCAAAGATCCTTGCAAATAGTGAGCTTCAGCAAATTTGCAGGTTCCCCGCAACTTCAAATCCTCCGAATGCTTCAAATTCTGCAAAGCTGCTTCTCTGAACCAAGTAAAATGTCAATCTGCAAAAATTCATCAGCTTGCTTTTTCTTCATCTGGAGATAGTTCTTTTTCCCCAAATATCAGAAATCTCACATTTTCATCAAATATGCTGCTTGCAGCGTCTGCTCCTTATCCGAATGTAGAAATTTCTCTATTTCCATCAACCTCGCTATCTCTGTGAACTTCTTTTGCCTATCTACATAAATGTCTTCATTTTTAGCAATCTCCTCATTTCCAACTACTTCTGATTGAAATGAAGCTGTTGTTTCTCAATTTCTCCCTTTATCAACCAATATAGTTCTCTGTAGATATCAAATTCTCAGATACCAGAAATGTGTTAGATTCATCTAATTCGCAGGTTCACCGCATTCGCCACAACTTCAATTTCTCCATATCCTTCAGATTCAGTCAACCTCAAGCTCTTCTATCAAACTGTCAATTTCTAGCAAATGAGCAAGGTGAAGCATTTTCGATATCTGCAGATATATCTCATTCTCAAAATTTACAAAACATCAAATTTCCATGAAATTAGCTGTTTGCATCATCTGCTCTTTCAGTAGCCGTACACGTTTCTCTATTTCAATTAATTTCACCATGCCCATCAATTTTTACTGTCAATCCACGTTAATATCTCTTTTTCTAACAATGTGCTCATTACCAAATGTTCATTCCTCAACTCAACCTTCAATTTCTCAATTTCTCTCTATTCCATCAAATCTGGCTCCGTGTAACTAGAAAGAAGTCAGTTTCTTGAAATTGTTTAAATTCTTCACATTTTCAACTTCCCTGCTTGCTCCAATCCTCCAAATTCACCATGCCCATCAATTTTTACTGTCAATATCTCTTTTTCTAACACTGCGCTCATTACCAAATGTTCATTCTTCAACTCAACCTTCAATTTCTCAATTTCTCTCTATTCCATCAAATCTGGCTCCGTGTAACTAGAAAGAAGTCAGTTTCTTCAAATTGTTTAAATTCTTCACATTTTCAACTTCCCTGCTTGCTCCAATCCTCCAAATTCACCATGCCCATCAATTTTTACTGTCAATATCTCTTTTTCTAACACTGCGCTCATTACCAAATGTTCATTCTTCAACTCAACCTTCAAATTCTCAATTTCTCTCTATTCCATCAAATCTGGCTCCGTGTAACTAGAAAGAAGTCAGTTTCTTGAAATTGTTTAAATTCTTCACATTTTCAACTTCCCTGCTTGCTCCAATCCTTCAAATTCTCCATATCCTTCAATTTAAGCAAACGTGTCTCTATGTATCAAGCAAAAGATCAGTTCCTACCGATAGATTAAATTCTAGCATCATCTCAATCTGCAGATATTGCTGGTTGATCATTTTTGTGAAATCTCCCATTTATATGAAAGTCGTTGCTTGTAGCTTCTGCTCCTTCTTTGAATGTGCAAATTTCTCAATTAGTATCAAGCTGGCTAATTCTATTAATTTCTTCTGCCGTTCTACATAAATGTCTCTATTTCTAACAATTTCTTCATTGCCGTCTGCTCCTCATTCACCTGAACCTACAATTTCTCATTGTTCTGCAAAACTAGTTCTCTGCATCTAACAAATTCAAAGATCCTTGCAAATAGTGAGTTTCAGCAAATTTGCAGGTTCCCCGCAACTTCAAATCCTCCGAATGCTTCAAATTCTGCAAAGCTGCTTCTCTGAACCAAGTAAAATGTCAATCTGCAAAAATTCATCAACTTGCTTTTTCTTCATCTGGAGATAGTTCTTTTTCCCCAAATTTCATAAATCTCACATTTTCATCAAATATGCTGCTTGCAGCGTCTGCCCCTTATCCGAATGTAGAAGTTTCTCTATTTCCATCAACCTCGCTATCTCTGTGAACTTCTTTTGCCTATCTACATAAATGTCTTCATTTTTAGCAATCTCCTCATTTCCAACTACTTCTGATTGAAATGAAGCTGTTGTTTCTCAATGTCTCCCTTTATCAACCAATATAGTTCTCTGTAGATATCAAATTCTCAGATACCAGAAATGTGTTAGATTCATCTAATTCGCAGGTTCACCGCATTCGCCACAACTTCAATTTCTCCATATCCTTCAGATTCAGTCAACCTCAAGCTCTGTATCTATCAAACTGTCAATTTCTAGCAAATGAGCAAGGTGAAGCATTTTCGATATCTGCAGATATATCTCATTCTCAAAATTTACAAAACATCAAATTTCCATGAAATTAGCTGTTTGCATCATCTGCTCTTTCAGTAGCCGTACAAGTTTCTCTATTTCAATTAATTTCACCATGCCCATCAATTTTTACTGTCAATCCACGTTAATATCTCTTTTTCTAACAATGTGCTCATTACCAAATGTTCATTCTTCAACTCAACCTTCAATTTCTCAATTTCTCTCTATTCCATCAAATCTGGCTCCGTGTAACTAGAAAGAAGTCAGTTTCTTGAAATTGTTTAAATTCTTCACATTTTCAACTTCCCTGCTTGCTCCAATCCTCCAAATTCACCATGCCCATCAATTGTTACTGTCAATCCACGTTAATATCTCTTTTTCTAACACTGTGCTCATTACCAAATGTTCATTATTCAACTCAACCTTCAATTTCTCAATTTCTCTCTATTCCAACAAATCTGGCTCCGTGTAACTAGAAAGAAGTCAGTTTCTTGAAATTGTTTAAATTCTTCACATTTTCAACTTCCCTGCTTGCTCCAATCCTTCAAATTCTCCATATCCTTCAATTTAAGCAAACGTGTCTCTATGTATCAAGCAAAAGATCAGTTCCTACCGATAGATTAAATTCTAGCATAATCTCAATCTGCAGATATTGCTGGTTGATCATTTTTGTGAAATCTCCCATTTATATGAAAGTCGTTGCTTGTAGCTTCTGCTCCTTCTTTGAATGTGCAAGTTTCTCAATTACTATCAAGCTGGCTAATTCTATTAATTTCTTCTGCCGTTCTACATAAATGTCTCTATTTCTAACAATTTCTTCATTGCCGTCTGCTCCTCATTCACCTGAACCTACAATTTCTCATTTTTCAGCAAAACTAGTTCTCTGCATCTAACAAATTCAAAGATCCTTGCAAATAGTGAGTTTCAGCAAATTTGCAGGTTCCCCGCAACTTCAAATCCTCCGAATGCTTCAAATTCTGCAAAGCTGCTTCTCTGAACCAAGTAAAATGTCAATCTGCAAAAATTCATCAACTTGCTTTTTCTTCATCTGGAGATAGTTCTTTTTCCCCAAATATCAGAAATCTCACATTTTCATCAAATATGCTGCTTGCAGCGTCTGCTCCTTATCCGAATGTAGAAATTTCTCTATTTCCGTCAACCTCGCTATCTCTGTGAACTTCTTTTGCCTATCTACATAAATGTCTTCATTTTTAGCAATCTCCTCATTTCCAACTACTTCTGATTGAAATGAAGCTGTTGTTTCTCAATTTCTCCCTTTATCAACCAATATAGTTCTCCGTAGATATCAAATTCTCAGATACCAGAAATGTGTTAGATTCATCTAATTCGCAGGTTCACCGCATTCGCCACAACTTCAATTTCTCCATATCCTTCAGATTCAGTCAACCTCAAGCTCTGTATCTATCAAACTGTCAATTTCTAGCAAATGAGCAAGGTGAAGCATTTTCGATATCTGCAGATATATCTGATTCTCAAAATTTACAAAACATCAAATTTCCATGAAATTAGCTGTTTGCATCATCTGCTCTTTCAGTAGCCGTACAAGTTTCTCTATTTCAATTAATTTCACCATGCCCATCAATTTTTACTGTCAATCCACGTTAATATCTCTTTTTCTAACAATGTGCTCATTACCAAATGCTCATTCTTCAACTCAACCTTCAATTTCTCAATTTCTCTCTATTCCATCAAATCTGGCTCCGTGTAACTAGAAAGAAGTCAGTTTCTTGAAATTGTTTAAATTCTTCACATTTTCAACTTCCCTGCTTGCTCCAATCCTTCAAATTCACCATGCCCATCAATTTTTACTGTCAATCCACGTTAATATCTCTTTTTCTAACACTGTGCTCATTACCAAATGTTCATTATTCAACTCAACCTTCAATTTCTCAATTTCTCTCTATTCCAACAAATCTGGCTCCGTGTAACTCGAAAGAAGTCAGTTTCTTGAAATTGTTTAAATTCTTCACATTTTCAACTTCCCTGCTTGCTCCAATCCTTCAAATTCTCCATATCCTTCAATTTAAGCAAACGTGTCTCTATGTATCAAGCAAAAGATCAGTTCCTACCGATAGATTAAATTCTAGCATCATCTCAATCTGCAGATATTGCTGGTTGATCATTTTTGTGAAATCTCCCATTTATATGAAAGTCGTTGCTTGTAGCTTCTGCTCCTTCTTTGAATGTGCAAGTTTCTCAATTACTATCAAGCTGGCTAATTCTATTAATTTCTTCTGCCGTTCTACATAAATGTCTCTATTTCTAACAATTTCTTCATTGCCGTCTGCTCCTCATTCACCTGAACCTACAATTTCTCATTTTTCAGCAAAACTAGTTCTCTGCATCTAACAAATTCAAAGATCCTTGCAAATAGTGAGCTTCAGCAAATTTGCAGGTTCCCCGCAACTTCAAATCCTCCGAATGCTTCAAATTCTGCAAAGCTGCTTCTCTGAACCAAGTAAAATGTCAATCTGCAAAAATTCATCAGCTTGCTTTTTCTTCATCTGGAGATAGTTCTTTTTCCCCAAATATCAGAAATCTCACATTTTCATCAAATATGCTGCTTGCAGCGTCTGCTCCTTATCCGAATGTAGAAATTTCTCTATTTCCATCAACCTCGCTATCTCTGTGAACTTCTTTTGCCTATCTACATAAATGTCTTCATTTTTAGCAATCTCCTCATTTCCAACTACTTCTGATTGAAATGAAGCTGTTGTTTCTCAATTTCTCCCTTTATCAACCAATATAGTTCTCTGTAGATATCAAATTCTCAGATACCAGAAATGTGTTAGATTCATCTAATTCGCAGGTTCACCGCATTCGCCACAACTTCAATTTCTCCATATCCTTCAGATTCAGTCAACCTCAAGCTCTTCTATCAAACTGTCAATTTCTAGCAAATGAGCAAGGTGAAGCATTTTCGATATCTGCAGATATATCTCATTCTCAAAATTTACAAAACATCAAATTTCCATGAAATTAGCTGTTTGCATCATCTGCTCTTTCAGTAGCCGTACACGTTTCTCTATTTCAATTAATTTCACCATGCCCATCAATTTTTACTGTCAATCCACGTTAATATCTCTTTTTCTAACAATGTGCTCATTACCAAATGTTCATTCCTCAACTCAACCTTCAATTTCTCAATTTCTCTCTATTCCATCAAATCTGGCTCCGTGTAACTAGAAAGAAGTCAGTTTCTTGAAATTGTTTAAATTCTTCACATTTTCAACTTCCCTGCTTGCTCCAATCCTCCAAATTCACCATGCCCATCAATTTTTACTGTCAATATCTCTTTTTCTAACACTGCGCTCATTACCAAATGTTCATTCTTCAACTCAACCTTCAATTTCTCAATTTCTCTCTATTCCATCAAATCTGGCTCCGTGTAACTAGAAAGAAGTCAGTTTCTTCAAATTGTTTAAATTCTTCACATTTTCAACTTCCCTGCTTGCTCCAATCCTCCAAATTCACCATGCCCATCAATTTTTACTGTCAATATCTCTTTTTCTAACACTGCGCTCATTACCAAATGTTCATTCTTCAACTCAACCTTCAAATTCTCAATTTCTCTCTATTCCATCAAATCTGGCTCCGTGTAACTAGAAAGAAGTCAGTTTCTTGAAATTGTTTAAATTCTTCACATTTTCAACTTCCCTGCTTGCTCCAATCCTTCAAATTCTCCATATCCTTCAATTTAAGCAAACGTGTCTCTATGTATCAAGCAAAAGATCAGTTCCTACCGATAGATTAAATTCTAGCATCATCTCAATCTGCAGATATTGCTGGTTGATCATTTTTGTGAAATCTCCCATTTATATGAAAGTCGTTGCTTGTAGCTTCTGCTCCATCTTTGAATGTGCAAATTTCTCAATTAGTATCAAGCTGGCTAATTCTATTAATTTCTTCTGCCGTTCTACATAAATGTCTCTATTTCTAACAATTTCTTCATTGCCGTCTGCTCCTCATTCACCTGAACCTACAATTTCTCATTGTTCTGCAAAACTAGTTCTCTGCATCTAACAAATTCAAAGATCCTTGCAAATAGTGAGTTTCAGCAAATTTGCAGGTTCCCCGCAACTTCAAATCCTCCGAATGCTTCAAATTCTGCAAAGCTGCTTCTCTGAACCAAGTAAAATGTCAATCTGCAAAAATTCATCAACTTGCTTTTTCTTCATCTGGAGATAGTTCTTTTTCCCCAAATTTCATAAATCTCACATTTTCATCAAATATGCTGCTTGCAGCGTCTGCCCCTTATCCGAATGTAGAAGTTTCTCTATTTCCATCAACCTCGCTATCTCTGTGAACTTCTTTTGCCTATCTACATAAATGTCTTCATTTTTAGCAATCTCCTCATTTCCAACTACTTCTGATTGAAATGAAGCTGTTGTTTCTCAATGTCTCCCTTTATCAACCAATATAGTTCTCTGTAGATATCAAATTCTCAGATACCAGAAATGTGTTAGATTCATCTAATTCGCAGGTTCACCGCATTCGCCACAACTTCAATTTCTCCATATCCTTCAGATTCAGTCAACCTCAAGCTCTGTATCTATCAAACTGTCAATTTCTAGCAAATGAGCAAGGTGAAGCATTTTCGATATCTGCAGATATATCTCATTCTCAAAATTTACAAAACATCAAATTTCCATGAAATTAGCTGTTTGCATCATCTGCTCTTTCAGTAGCCGTACAAGTTTCTCTATTTCAATTAATTTCACCATGCCCATCAATTTTTACTGTCAATCCACGTTAATATCTCTTTTTCTAACAATGTGCTCATTACCAAATGTTCATTCTTCAACTCAACCTTCAATTTCTCAATTTCTCTCTATTCCATCAAATCTGGCTCCGTGTAACTAGAAAGAAGTCAGTTTCTTGAAATTGTTTAAATTCTTCACATTTTCAACTTCCCTGCTTGCTCCAATCCTCCAAATTCACCATGCCCATCAATTGTTACTGTCAATCCACGTTAATATCTCTTTTTCTAACACTGTGCTCATTACCAAATGTTCATTATTCAACTCAACCTTCAATTTCTCAATTTCTCTCTATTCCAACAAATCTGGCTCCGTGTAACTAGAAAGAAGTCAGTTTCTTGAAATTGTTTAAATTCTTCACATTTTCAACTTCCCTGCTTGCTCCAATCCTTCAAATTCTCCATATCCTTCAATTTAAGCAAACGTGTCTCTATGTATCAAGCAAAAGATCAGTTCCTACCGATAGATTAAATTCTAGCATAATCTCAATCTGCAGATATTGCTGGTTGATCATTTTTGTGAAATCTCCCATTTATATGAAAGTCGTTGCTTGTAGCTTCTGCTCCTTCTTTGAATGTGCAAGTTTCTCAATTACTATCAAGCTGGCTAATTCTATTAATTTCTTCTGCCGTTCTACATAAATGTCTCTATTTCTAACAATTTCTTCATTGCCGTCTGCTCCTCATTCACCTGAACCTACAATTTCTCATTTTTCAGCAAAACTAGTTCTCTGCATCTAACAAATTCAAAGATCCTTGCAAATAGTGAGTTTCAGCAAATTTGCAGGTTCCCCGCAACTTCAAATCCTCCGAATGCTTCAAATTCTGCAAAGCTGCTTCTCTGAACCAAGTAAAATGTCAATCTGCAAAAATTCATCAACTTGCTTTTTCTTCATCTGGAGATAGTTCTTTTTCCCCAAATATCAGAAATCTCACATTTTCATCAAATATGCTGCTTGCAGCGTCTGCTCCTTATCCGAATGTAGAAATTTCTCTATTTCCATCAACCTCGCTATCTCTGTGAACTTCTTTTGCCTATCTACATAAATGTCTTCATTTTTAGCAATCTCCTCATTTCCAACTACTTCTGATTGAAATGAAGCTGTTGTTTCTCAATTTCTCCCTTTATCAACCAATATAGTTCTCTGTAGATATCAAATTCTCAGATACCAGAAATGTGTTAGATTCATCTAATTCGCAGGTTCACCGCATTCGCCACAACTTCAATTTCTCCATATCCTTCAGATTCAGTCAACCTCAAGCTCTGTATCTATCAAACTGTCAATTTCTAGCAAATGAGCAAGGTGAAGCATTTTCGATATCTGCAGATATATCTGATTCTCAAAATTTACAAAACATCAAATTTCCATGAAATTAGCTGTTTGCATCATCTGCTCTTTCAGTAGCCGTACAAGTTTCTCTATTTCAATTAATTTCACCATGCCCATCAATTTTTACTGTCAATCCACGTTAATATCTCTTTTTCTAACAATGTGCTCATTACCAAATGTTCATTCTTCAACTCAACCTTCAATTTCTCAATTTCTCTCTATTCCATCAAATCTGGCTCCGTGTAACTAGAAAGAAGTCAGTTTCTTGAAATTGTTTAAATTCTTCACATTTTCAACTTCCCTGCTTGCTCCAATCCTCCAAATTCACCATGCCCATCAATTGTTACTGTCAATCCACGTTAATATCTCTTTTTCTAACACTGTGCTCATTACCAAATGTTCATTATTCAACTCAACCTTCAATTTCTCAATTTCTCTCTATTCCAACAAATCTGGCTCCGTGTAACTAGAAAGAAGTCAGTTTCTTGAAATTGTTTAAATTCTTCACATTTTCAACTTCCCTGCTTGCTCCAATCCTTCAAATTCTCCATATCCTTCAATTTAAGCAAACGTGTCTCTATGTATCAAGCAAAAGATCAGTTCCTACCGATAGATTAAATTCTAGCATAATCTCAATCTGCAGATATTGCTGGTTGATCATTTTTGTGAAATCTCCCATTTATATGAAAGTCGTTGCTTGTAGCTTCTGCTCCTTCTTTGAATGTGCAAGTTTCTCAATTACTATCAAGCTGGCTAATTCTATTAATTTCTTCTGCCGTTCTACATAAATGTCTCTATTTCTAACAATTTCTTCATTGCCGTCTGCTCCTCATTCACCTGAACCTACAATTTCTCATTTTTCAGCAAAACTAGTTCTCTGCATCTAACAAATTCAAAGATCCTTGCAAATAGTGAGTTTCAGCAAATTTGCAGGTTCCCCGCAACTTCAAATCCTCCGAATGCTTCAAATTCTGCAAAGCTGCTTCTCTGAACCAAGTAAAATGTCAATCTGCAAAAATTCATCAACTTGCTTTTTCTTCATCTGGAGATAGTTCTTTTTCCCCAAATATCAGAAATCTCACATTTTCATCAAATATGCTGCTTGCAGCGTCTGCTCCTTATCCGAATGTAGAAATTTCTCTATTTCCATCAACCTCGCTATCTCTGTGAACTTCTTTTGCCTATCTACATAAATGTCTTCATTTTTAGCAATCTCCTCATTTCCAACTACTTCTGATTGAAATGAAGCTGTTGTTTCTCAATTTCTCCCTTTATCAACCAATATAGTTCTCTGTAGATATCAAATTCTCAGATACCAGAAATGTGTTAGATTCATCTAATTCGCAGGTTCACCGCATTCGCCACAACTTCAATTTCTCCATATCCTTCAGATTCAGTCAACCTCAAGCTCTGTATCTATCAAACTGTCAATTTCTAGCAAATGAGCAAGGTGAAGCATTTTCGATATCTGCAGATATATCTGATTCTCAAAATTTACAAAACATCAAATTTCCATGAAATTAGCTGTTTGCATCATCTGCTCTTTCAGTAGCCGTACAAGTTTCTCTATTTCAATTAATTTCACCATGCCCATCAATTTTTACTGTCAATCCACGTTAATATCTCTTTTTCTAACAATGTGCTCATTACCAAATGCTCATTCTTCAACTCAACCTTCAATTTCTCAATTTCTCTCTATTCCATCAAATCTGGCTCCGTGTAACTAGAAAGAAGTCAGTTTCTTGAAATTGTTTAAATTCTTCACATTTTCAACTTCCCTGCTTGCTCCAATCCTTCAAATTCACCATGCCCATCAATTTTTACTGTCAATCCACGTTAATATCTCTTTTTCTAACACTGTGCTCATTACCAAATGTTCATTATTCAACTCAACCTTCAATTTCTCAATTTCTCTCTATTCCAACAAATCTGGCTCCGTGTAACTCGAAAGAAGTCAGTTTCTTGAAATTGTTTAAATTCTTCACATTTTCAACTTCCCTGCTTGCTCCAATCCTTCAAATTCTCCATATCCTTCAATTTAAGCAAACGTGTCTCTATGTATCAAGCAAAAGATCAGTTCCTACCGATAGATTAAATTCTAGCATCATCTCAATCTGCAGATATTGCTGGTTGATCATTTTTGTGAAATCTCCCATTTATATGAAAGTCGTTGCTTGTAGCTTCTGCTCCTTCTTTGAATGTGCAAGTTTCTCAATTACTATCAAGCTGGCTAATTCTATTAATTTCTTCTGCCGTTCTACATAAATGTCTCTATTTCTAACAATTTCTTCATTGCCGTCTGCTCCTCATTCACCTGAACCTACAATTTCTCATTTTTCAGCAAAACTAGTTCTCTGCATCTAACAAATTCAAAGATCCTTGCAAATAGTGAGCTTCAGCAAATTTGCAGGTTCCCCGCAACTTCAAATCCTCCGAATGCTTCAAATTCTGCAAAGCTGCTTCTCTGAACCAAGTAAAATGTCAATCTGCAAAAATTCATCAGCTTGCTTTTTCTTCATCTGGAGATAGTTCTTTTTCCCCAAATATCAGAAATCTCACATTTTCATCAAATATGCTGCTTGCAGCGTCTGCTCCTTATCCGAATGTAGAAATTTCTCTATTTCCATCAACCTCGCTATCTCTGTGAACTTCTTTTGCCTATCTACATAAATGTCTTCATTTTTAGCAATCTCCTCATTTCCAACTACTTCTGATTGAAATGAAGCTGTTGTTTCTCAATTTCTCCCTTTATCAACCAATATAGTTCTCTGTAGATATCAAATTCTCAGATACCAGAAATGTGTTAGATTCATCTAATTCGCAGGTTCACCGCATTCGCCACAACTTCAATTTCTCCATATCCTTCAGATTCAGTCAACCTCAAGCTCTTCTATCAAACTGTCAATTTCTAGCAAATGAGCAAGGTGAAGCATTTTCGATATCTGCAGATATATCTCATTCTCAAAATTTACAAAACATCAAATTTCCATGAAATTAGCTGTTTGCATCATCTGCTCTTTCAGTAGCCGTACACGTTTCTCTATTTCAATTAATTTCACCATGCCCATCAATTTTTACTGTCAATCCACGTTAATATCTCTTTTTCTAACAATGTGCTCATTACCAAATGTTCATTCCTCAACTCAACCTTCAATTTCTCAATTTCTCTCTATTCCATCAAATCTGGCTCCGTGTAACTAGAAAGAAGTCAGTTTCTTGAAATTGTTTAAATTCTTCACATTTTCAACTTCCCTGCTTGCTCCAATCCTCCAAATTCACCATGCCCATCAATTTTTACTGTCAATATCTCTTTTTCTAACACTGCGCTCATTACCAAATGTTCATTCTTCAACTCAACCTTCAATTTCTCAATTTCTCTCTATTCCATCAAATCTGGCTCCGTGTAACTAGAAAGAAGTCAGTTTCTTGAAATTGTTTAAATTCTTCACATTTTCAACTTCCCTGCTTGCTCCAATCCTCCAAATTCACCATGCCCATCAATTTTTACTGTCAATATCTCTTTTTCTAACACTGCGCTCATTACCAAATGTTCATTCTTCAACTCAACCTTCAAATTCTCAATTTCTCTCTATTCCATCAAATCTGGCTCCGTGTAACTAGAAAGAAGTCAGTTTCTTGAAATTGTTTAAATTCTTCACATTTTCAACTTCCCTGCTTGCTCCAATCCTTCAAATTCTCCATATCCTTCAATTTAAGCAAACGTGTCTCTATGTATCAAGCAAAAGATCAGTTCCTACCGATAGATTAAATTCTAGCATCATCTCAATCTGCAGATATTGCTGGTTGATCATTTTTGTGAAATCTCCCATTTATATGAAAGTCGTTGCTTGTAGCTTCTGCTCCTTCTTTGAATGTGCAAATTTCTCAATTAGTATCAAGCTGGCTAATTCTATTAATTTCTTCTGCCGTTCTACATAAATGTCTCTATTTCTAACAATTTCTTCATTGCCGTCTGCTCCTCATTCACCTGAACCTACAATTTCTCATTGTTCTGCAAAACTAGTTCTCTGCATCTAACAAATTCAAAGATCCTTGCAAATAGTGAGTTTCAGCAAATTTGCAGGTTCCCCGCAACTTCAAATCCTCCGAATGCTTCAAATTCTGCAAAGCTGCTTCTCTGAACCAAGTAAAATGTCAATCTGCAAAAATTCATCAACTTGCTTTTTCTTCATCTGGAGATAGTTCTTTTTCCCCAAATTTCATAAATCTCACATTTTCATCAAATATGCTGCTTGCAGCGTCTGCCCCTTATCCGAATGTAGAAGTTTCTCTATTTCCATCAACCTCGCTATCTCTGTGAACTTCTTTTGCCTATCTACATAAATGTCTTCATTTTTAGCAATCT
Organism: Isurus oxyrinchus; assembly: GCA_026770705.1. NCBI lineage: Eukaryota > Metazoa > Chordata > Chondrichthyes > Lamniformes > Lamnidae > Isurus > Isurus oxyrinchus. Next base: position 17,706 of record JANJGN010002747.1, read on the forward strand.
CCTCATTTCCAACTACTTCTGATTGAAATGAAGCTGTTGTTTCTCAATGTCTCCCTTTATCAACCAATATAGTTCTCTGTAGATATCAAATTCTCAGATACCAGAAATGTGTTAGATTCATCTAATTCGCAGGTTCACCGCATTCGCCACAACTTCAATTTCTCCATATCCTTCAGATTCAGTCAACCTCAAGCTCTGTATCTATCAAACTGTCAATTTCTAGCAAATGAGCAAGGTGAAGCATTTTCGATATCTGCAGATATATCTCATTCTCAAAATTTACAAAACATCAAATTTCCATGAAATTAGCTGTTTGCATCATCTGCTCTTTCAGTAGCCGTACAAGTTTCTCTATTTCAATTAATTTCACCATGCCCATCAATTTTTACTGTCAATCCACGTTAATATCTCTTTTTCTAACAATGTGCTCATTACCAAATGTTCATTCTTCAACTCAACCTTCAATTTCTCAATTTCTCTCTATTCCATCAAATCTGGCTCCGTGTAACTAGAAAGAAGTCAGTTTCTTGAAATTGTTTAAATTCTTCACATTTTCAACTTCCCTGCTTGCTCCAATCCTCCAAATTCACCATGCCCATCAATTGTTACTGTCAATCCACGTTAATATCTCTTTTTCTAACACTGTGCTCATTACCAAATGTTCATTATTCAACTCAACCTTCAATTTCTCAATTTCTCTCTATTCCAACAAATCTGGCTCCGTGTAACTAGAAAGAAGTCAGTTTCTTGAAATTGTTTAAATTCTTCACATTTTCAACTTCCCTGCTTGCTCCAATCCTTCAAATTCACCATGCCCATCAATTTTTACTGTCAATCCACGTTAATATCTCTTTTTCTAACACTGTGCTCATTACCAAATGTTCATTATTCAACTCAACCTTCAATTTCTCAATTTCTCTCTATTCCAACAAATCTGGCTCCGTGTAACTCGAAAGAAGTCAGTTTCTTGAAATTGTTTAAATTCTTCACATTTTCAACTTCCCTGCTTGCTCCAATCCTTCAAATTCTCCATATCCTTCAATTTAAGCAAACGTGTCTCTATGTATCAAGCAAAAGATCAGTTCCTACCGATAGATTAAATTCTAGCATCATCTCAATCTGCAGATATTGCTGGTTGATCATTTTTGTGAAATCTCCCATTTATATGAAAGTCGTTGCTTGTAGCTTCTGCTCCTTCTTTGAATGTGCAAGTTTCTCAATTACTATCAAGCTGGCTAATTCTATTAATTTCTTCTGCCGTTCTACATAAATGTCTCTATTTCTAACAATTTCTTCATTGCCGTCTGCTCCTCATTCACCTGAACCTACAATTTCTCATTTTTCAGCAAAACTAGTTCTCTGCATCTAACAAATTCAAAGATCCTTGCAAATAGTGAGCTTCAGCAAATTTGCAGGTTCCCCGCAACTTCAAATCCTCCGAATGCTTCAAATTCTGCAAAGCTGCTTCTCTGAACCAAGTAAAATGTCAATCTGCAAAAATTCATCAGCTTGCTTTTTCTTCATCTGGAGATAGTTCTTTTTCCCCAAATATCAGAAATCTCACATTTTCATCAAATATGCTGCTTGCAGCGTCTGCTCCTTATCCGAATGTAGAAATTTCTCTATTTCCATCAACCTCGCTATCTCTGTGAACTTCTTTTGCCTATCTACATAAATGTCTTCATTTTTAGCAATCTCCTCATTTCCAACTACTTCTGATTGAAATGAAGCTGTTGTTTCTCAATTTCTCCCTTTATCAACCAATATAGTTCTCTGTAGATATCAAATTCTCAGATACCAGAAATGTGTTAGATTCATCTAATTCGCAGGTTCACCGCATTCGCCACAACTTCAATTTCTCCATATCCTTCAGATTCAGTCAACCTCAAGCTCTTCTATCAAACTGTCAATTTCTAGCAAATGAGCAAGGTGAAGCATTTTCGATATCTGCAGATATATCTCATTCTCAAAATTTACAAAACATTAAATTTCCATGAAATTAGCTGTTTGCATCATCTGCTCTTTCAGTAGCCGTACACGTTTCTCTATTTCAATTAATTTCACCATGCCCATCAATTTTTACTGTCAATCCACGTTAATATCTCTTTTTCTAACAATGTGCTCATTACCAAATGTTCATTCCTCAACTCAACCTTCAATTTCTCAATTTCTCTCTATTCCATCAAATCTGGCTCCGTGTAACTAGAAAGAAGTCAGTTTCTTGAAATTGTTTAAATTCTTCACATTTTCAACTTCCCTGCTTGCTCCAATCCTCCAAATTCACCATGCCCATCAATTTTTACTGTCAATATCTCTTTTTCTAACACTGCGCTCATTACCAAATGTTCATTCTTCAACTCAACCTTCAAATTCTCAATTTCTCTCTATTCCATCAAATCTGGCTCCGTGTAACTAGAAAGAAGTCAGTTTCTTGAAATTGTTTAAATTCTTCACATTTTCAACTTCCCTGCTTGCTCCAATCCTTCAAATTCTCCATATCCTTCAATTTAAGCAAACGTGTCTCTATGTATCAAGCAAAAGATCAGTTCCTACCGATAGATTAAATTCTAGCATAATCTCAATCTGCAGATATTGCTGGTTGATCATTTTTGTGAAATCTCCCATTTATATGAAAGTCGTTGCTTGTAGCTTCTGCTCCTTCTTTGAATGTGCAAGTTTCTCAATTAGTATCAAGCTGGCTAATTCTATTAATTTCTTCTGCCGTTCTACATAAATGTCTCTATTTCTAACAATTTCTTCATTGCCGTCTGCTCCTCATTCACCTGAACCTACAATTTCTCATTGTTCTGCAAAACTAGTTCTCTGCATCTAACAAATTCAAAGATCCTTGCAAATAGTGAGTTTCAGCAAATTTGCAGGTTCCCCGCAACTTCAAATCCTCCGAATGCTTCAAATTCTGCAAAGCTGCTTCTCTGAACCAAGTAAAATGTCAATCTGCAAAAATTCATCAACTTGCTTTTTCTTCATCTGGAGATAGTTCTTTTTCCCCAAATTTCATAAATCTCACATTTTCATCAAATATGCTGCTTGCAGCGTCTGCCCCTTATCCGAATGTAGAAGTTTCTCTATTTCCATCAACCTCGCTATCTCTGTGAACTTCTTTTGCCTATCTACATAAATGTCTTCATTTTTAGCAATCTCCTCATTTCCAACTACTTCTGATTGAAATGAAGCTGTTGTTTCTCAATGTCTCCCTTTATCAACCAATATAGTTCTCTGTAGATATCAAATTCTCAGATACCAGAAATGTGTTAGATTCATCTAATTCGCAGGTTCACCGCATTCGCCACAACTTCAATTTCTCCATATCCTTCAGATTCAGTCAACCTCAAGCTCTGTATCTATCAAACTGTCAATTTCTAGCAAATGAGCAAGGTGAAGCATTTTCGATATCTGCAGATATATCTCATTCTCAAAATTTACAAAACATCAAATTTCCATGAAATTAGCTGTTTGCATCATCTGCTCTTTCAGTAGCCGTACAAGTTTCTCTATTTCAATTAATTTCACCATGCCCATCAATTTTTACTGTCAATCCACGTTAATATCTCTTTTTCTAACAATGTGCTCATTACCAAATGTTCATTCTTCAACTCAACCTTCAATTTCTCAATTTCTCTCTATTCCATCAAATCTGGCTCCGTGTAACTAGAAAGAAGTCAGTTTCTTGAAATTGTTTAAATTCTTCACATTTTCAACTTCCCTGCTTGCTCCAATCCTCCAAATTCACCATGCCCATCAATTGTTACTGTCAATCCACGTTAATATCTCTTTTTCTAACACTGTGCTCATTACCAAATGTTCATTATTCAACTCAACCTTCAATTTCTCAATTTCTCTCTATTCCAACAAATCTGGCTCCGTGTAACTAGAAAGAAGTCAGTTTCTTGAAATTGTTTAAATTCTTCACATTTTCAACTTCCCTGCTTGCTCCAATCCTTCAAATTCACCATGCCCATCAATTTTTACTGTCAATCCACGTTAATATCTCTTTTTCTAACACTGTGCTCATTACCAAATGTTCATTATTCAACTCAACCTTCAATTTCTCAATTTCTCTCTATTCCAACAAATCTGGCTCCGTGTAACTCGAAAGAAGTCAGTTTCTTGAAATTGTTTAAATTCTTCACATTTTCAACTTCCCTGCTTGCTCCAATCCTTCAAATTCTCCATATCCTTCAATTTAAGCAAACGTGTCTCTATGTATCAAGCAAAAGATCAGTTCCTACCGATAGATTAAATTCTAGCATCATCTCAATCTGCAGATATTGCTGGTTGATCATTTTTGTGAAATCTCCCATTTATATGAAAGTCGTTGCTTGTAGCTTCTGCTCCTTCTTTGAATGTGCAAGTTTCTCAATTACTATCAAGCTGGCTAATTCTATTAATTTCTTCTGCCGTTCTACATAAATGTCTCTATTTCTAACAATTTCTTCATTGCCGTCTGCTCCTCATTCACCTGAACCTACAATTTCTCATTTTTCAGCAAAACTAGTTCTCTGCATCTAACAAATTCAAAGATCCTTGCAAATAGTGAGCTTCAGCAAATTTGCAGGTTCCCCGCAACTTCAAATCCTCCGAATGCTTCAAATTCTGCAAAGCTGCTTCTCTGAACCAAGTAAAATGTCAATCTGCAAAAATTCATCAGCTTGCTTTTTCTTCATCTGGAGATAGTTCTTTTTCCCCAAATATCAGAAATCTCACATTTTCATCAAATATGCTGCTTGCAGCGTCTGCTCCTTATCCGAATGTAGAAATTTCTCTATTTCCATCAACCTCGCTATCTCTGTGAACTTCTTTTGCCTATCTACATAAATGTCTTCATTTTTAGCAATCTCCTCATTTCCAACTACTTCTGATTGAAATGAAGCTGTTGTTTCTCAATTTCTCCCTTTATCAACCAATATAGTTCTCTGTAGATATCAAATTCTCAGATACCAGAAATGTGTTAGATTCATCTAATTCGCAGGTTCACCGCATTCGCCACAACTTCAATTTCTCCATATCCTTCAGATTCAGTCAACCTCAAGCTCTTCTATCAAACTGTCAATTTCTAGCAAATGAGCAAGGTGAAGCATTTTCGATATCTGCAGATATATCTCATTCTCAAAATTTACAAAACATTAAATTTCCATGAAATTAGCTGTTTGCATCATCTGCTCTTTCAGTAGCCGTACACGTTTCTCTATTTCAATTAATTTCACCATGCCCATCAATTTTTACTGTCAATCCACGTTAATATCTCTTTTTCTAACAATGTGCTCATTACCAAATGTTCATTCCTCAACTCAACCTTCAATTTCTCAATTTCTCTCTATTCCATCAAATCTGGCTCCGTGTAACTAGAAAGAAGTCAGTTTCTTGAAATTGTTTAAATTCTTCACATTTTCAACTTCCCTGCTTGCTCCAATCCTCCAAATTCACCATGCCCATCAATTTTTACTGTCAATATCTCTTTTTCTAACACTGCGCTCATTACCAAATGTTCATTCTTCAACTCAACCTTCAAATTCTCAATTTCTCTCTATTCCATCAAATCTGGCTCCGTGTAACTAGAAAGAAGTCAGTTTCTTGAAATTGTTTAAATTCTTCACATTTTCAACTTCCCTGCTTGCTCCAATCCTTCAAATTCTCCATATCCTTCAATTTAAGCAAACGTGTCTCTATGTATCAAGCAAAAGATCAGTTCCTACCGATAGATTAAATTCTAGCATAATCTCAATCTGCAGATATTGCTGGTTGATCATTTTTGTGAAATCTCCCATTTATATGAAAGTCGTTGCTTGTAGCTTCTGCTCCTTCTTTGAATGTGCAAGTTTCTCAATTAGTATCAAGCAGGCTAATTCTATTAATTTCTTCTGCCGTTCTACATAAATGTCTCTATTTCTAACAATTTCTTCATTGCCGTCTGCTCCTCCTTCACCTGAACCTACAATTTCTCATTTTTCAGCAAAACTAGATCTCTGCATCTAACAAATTCAAAGATCCTTGCAATTGGTGAGTTTCAGCAAATTTGCAGGTTCCCCGCAACTTCAAATCCTCCGAATGCTTCAAATTCTGCAAAGCTGCTTCTCTGAACCAAGTAAAATGTCAATCTGCAAAAATTCATCAACTTGCTTTTTCTTCATCTGGAGATAGTTCTTTTTCCCCAAATTTCATAAATCTCACATTTTCATCAAATATGCTGCTTGCAGCGTCTGCCCCTTATCCGAATGTAGAAGTTTCTCTATTTCCATCAACCTCGCTATCTCTGTGAACTTCTTTTGCCTATCTACATAAATGTCTTCATTTTTAGCAATCTCCTCATTTCCAACTACTTCTGATTGAAATGAAGCTGTTGTTTCTCAATGTCTCCCTTTATCAACCAATATAGTTCTCTGTAGATATCAAATTCTCAGATACCAGAAATGTGTTAGATTCATCTAATTCGCAGGTTCACCGCATTCGCCACAACTTCAATTTCTCCATATCCTTCAGATTCAGTCAACCTCAAGCTCTGTATCTATCAAACTGTCAATTTCTAGCAAATGAGCAAGGTGAAGCATTTTCGATATCTGCAGATATATCTCATTCTCAAAATTTACAAAACATCAAATTTCCATGAAATTAGCTGTTTGCATCATCTGCTCTTTCAGTAGCCGTACAAGTTTCTCTATTTCAATTAATTTCACCATGCCCATCAATTTTTACTGTCAATCCACGTTAATATCTCTTTTTCTAACAATGTGCTCATTACCAAATGTTCATTCTTCAACTCAACCTTCAATTTCTCAATTTCTCTCTATTCCATCAAATCTGGCTCCGTGTAACTAGAAAGAAGTCAGTTTCTTGAAATTGTTTAAATTCTTCACATTTTCAACTTCCCTGCTTGCTCCAATCCTCCAAATTCACCATGCCCATCAATTGTTACTGTCAATCCACGTTAATATCTCTTTTTCTAACACTGTGCTCATTACCAAATGTTCATTATTCAACTCAACCTTCAATTTCTCAATTTCTCTCTATTCCAACAAATCTGGCTCCGTGTAACTAGAAAGAAGTCAGTTTCTTGAAATTGTTTAAATTCTTCACATTTTCAACTTCCCTGCTTGCTCCAATCCTTCAAATTCACCATGCCCATCAATTTTTACTGTCAATCCACGTTAATATCTCTTTTTCTAACACTGTGCTCATTACCAAATGTTCATTATTCAACTCAACCTTCAATTTCTCAATTTCTCTCTATTCCAACAAATCTGGCTCCGTGTAACTCGAAAGAAGTCAGTTTCTTGAAATTGTTTAAATTCTTCACATTTTCAACTTCCCTGCTTGCTCCAATCCTTCAAATTCTCCATATCCTTCAATTTAAGCAAACGTGTCTCTATGTATCAAGCAAAAGATCAGTTCCTACCGATAGATTAAATTCTAGCATAATCTCAATCTGCAGATATTGCTGGTTGATCATTTTTGTGAAATCTCCCATTTATATGAAAGTCGTTGCTTGTAGCTTCTGCTCCTTCTTTGAATGTGCAAGTTTCTCAATTACTATCAAGCTGGCTAATTCTATTAATTTCTTCTGCCGTTCTACATAAATGTCTCTATTTCTAACAATTTCTTCATTGCCGTCTGCTCCTCATTCACCTGAACCTACAATTTCTCATTTTTCAGCAAAACTAGTTCTCTGCATCTAACAAATTCAAAGATCCTTGCAAATAGTGAGCTTCAGCAAATTTGCAGGTTCCCCGCAACTTCAAATCCTCCGAATGCTTCAAATTCTGCAAAGCTGCTTCTCTGAACCAAGTAAAATGTCAATCTGCAAAAATTCATCAGCTTGCTTTTTCTTCATCTGGAGATAGTTCTTTTTCCCCAAATATCAGAAATCTCACATTTTCATCAAATATGCTGCTTGCAGCGTCTGCTCCTTATCCGAATGTAGAAATTTCTCTATTTCCATCAACCTCGCTATCTCTGTGAACTTCTTTTGCCTATCTACATAAATGTCTTCATTTTTAGCAATCTCCTCATTTCCAACTACTTCTGATTGAAATGAAGCTGTTGTTTCTCAATTTCTCCCTTTATCAACCAATATAGTTCTCTGTAGATATCAAATTCTCAGATACCAGAAATGTGTTAGATTCATCTAATTCGCAGGTTCACCGCATTCGCCACAACTTCAATTTCTCCATATCCTTCAGATTCAGTCAACCTCAAGCTCTTCTATCAAACTGTCAATTTCTAGCAAATGAGCAAGGTGAAGCATTTTCGATATCTGCAGATATATCTCATTCTCAAAATTTACAAAACATCAAATTTCCATGAAATTAGCTGTTTGCATCATCTGCTCTTTCAGTAGCCGTACACGTTTCTCTATTTCAATTAATTTCACCATGCCCATCAATTTTTACTGTCAATCCACGTTAATATCTCTTTTTCTAACAATGTGCTCATTACCAAATGTTCATTCCTCAACTCAACCTTCAATTTCTCAATTTCTCTCTATTCCATCAAATCTGGCTCCGTGTAACTAGAAAGAAGTCAGTTTCTTGAAATTGTTTAAATTCTTCACATTTTCAACTTCCCTGCTTGCTCCAATCCTCCAAATTCACCATGCCCATCAATTTTTACTGTCAATATCTCTTTTTCTAACACTGCGCTCATTACCAAATGTTCATTCTTCAACTCAACCTTCAATTTCTCAATTTCTCTCTATTCCATCAAATCTGGCTCCGTGTAACTAGAAAGAAGTCAGTTTCTTGAAATTGTTTAAATTCTTCACATTTTCAACTTCCCTGCTTGCTCCAATCCTCCAAATTCACCATGCCCATCAATTTTTACTGTCAATATCTCTTTTTCTAACACTGCGCTCATTACCAAATGTTCATTCTTCAACTCAACCTTCAAATTCTCAATTTCTCTCTATTCCATCAAATCTGGCTCCGTGTAACTAGAAAGAAGTCAGTTTCTTGAAATTGTTTAAATTCTTCACATTTTCAACTTCCCTGCTTGCTCCAATCCTTCAAATTCTCCATATCCTTCAATTTAAGCAAACGTGTCTCTATGTATCAAGCAAAAGATCAGTTCCTACCGATAGATTAAATTCTAGCATCATCTCAATCTGCAGATATTGCTGGTTGATCATTTTTGTGAAATCTCCCATTTATATGAAAGTCGTTGCTTGTAGCTTCTGCTCCTTCTTTGAATGTGCAAATTTCTCAATTAGTATCAAGCTGGCTAATTCTATTAATTTCTTCTGCCGTTCTACATAAATGTCTCTATTTCTAACAATTTCTTCATTGCCGTCTGCTCCTCATTCACCTGAACCTACAATTTCTCATTGTTCTGCAAAACTAGTTCTCTGCATCTAACAAATTCAAAGATCCTTGCAAATAGTGAGTTTCAGCAAATTTGCAGGTTCCCCGCAACTTCAAATCCTCCGAATGCTTCAAATTCTGCAAAGCTGCTTCTCTGAACCAAGTAAAATGTCAATCTGCAAAAATTCATCAACTTGCTTTTTCTTCATCTGGAGATAGTTCTTTTTCCCCAAATTTCATAAATCTCACATTTTCATCAAATATGCTGCTTGCAGCGTCTGCCCCTTATCCGAATGTAGAAGTTTCTCTATTTCCATCAACCTCGCTATCTCTGTGAACTTCTTTTGCCTATCTACATAAATGTCTTCATTTTTAGCAATCTCCTCATTTCCAACTACTTCTGATTGAAATGAAGCTGTTGTTTCTCAATGTCTCCCTTTATCAACCAATATAGTTCTCTGTAGATATCAAATTCTCAGATACCAGAAATGTGTTAGATTCATCTAATTCGCAGGTTCACCGCATTCGCCACAACTTCAATTTCTCCATATCCTTCAGATTCAGTCAACCTCAAGCTCTGTATCTATCAAACTGTCAATTTCTAGCAAATGAGCAAGGTGAAGCATTTTCGATATCTGCAGATATATCTCATTCTCAAAATTTACAAAACATCAAATTTCCATGAAATTAGCTGTTTGCATCATCTGCTCTTTCAGTAGCCGTACAAGTTTCTCTATTTCAATTAATTTCACCATGCCCATCAATTTTTACTGTCAATCCACGTTAATATCTCTTTTTCTAACAATGTGCTCATTACCAAATGTTCATTCTTCAACTCAACCTTCAATTTCTCAATTTCTCTCTATTCCATCAAATCTGGCTCCGTGTAACTAGAAAGAAGTCAGTTTCTTGAAATTGTTTAAATTCTTCACATTTTCAACTTCCCTGCTTGCTCCAATCCTCCAAATTCACCATGCCCATCAATTGTTACTGTCAATCCACGTTAATATCTCTTTTTCTAACACTGTGCTCATTACCAAATGTTCATTATTCAACTCAACCTTCAATTTCTCAATTTCTCTCTATTCCAACAAATCTGGCTCCGTGTAACTAGAAAGAAGTCAGTTTCTTGAAATTGTTTAAATTCTTCACATTTTCAACTTCCCTGCTTGCTCCAATCCTTCAAATTCACCATGCCCATCAATTTTTACTGTCAATCCACGTTAATATCTCTTTTTCTAACACTGTGCTCATTACCAAATGTTCATTATTCAACTCAACCTTCAATTTCTCAATTTCTCTCTATTCCAACAAATCTGGCTCCGTGTAACTCGAAAGAAGTCAGTTTCTTGAAATTGTTTAAATTCTTCACATTTTCAACTTCCCTGCTTGCTCCAATCCTTCAAATTCTCCATATCCTTCAATTTAAGCAAACGTGTCTCTATGTATCAAGCAAAAGATCAGTTCCTACCGATAGATTAAATTCTAGCATCATCTCAATCTGCAGATATTGCTGGTTGATCATTTTTGTGAAATCTCCCATTTATATGAAAGTCGTTGCTTGTAGCTTCTGCTCCTTCTTTGAATGTGCAAGTTTCTCAATTACTATCAAGCTGGCTAATTCTATTAATTTCTTCTGCCGTTCTACATAAATGTCTCTATTTCTAACAATTTCTTCATTGCCGTCTGCTCCTCATTCACCTGAACCTACAATTTCTCATTTTTCAGCAAAACTAGTTCTCTGCATCTAACAAATTCAAAGATCCTTGCAAATAGTGAGCTTCAGCAAATTTGCAGGTTCCCCGCAACTTCAAATCCTCCGAATGCTTCAAATTCTGCAAAGCTGCTTCTCTGAACCAAGTAAAATGTCAATCTGCAAAAATTCATCAGCTTGCTTTTTCTTCATCTGGAGATAGTTCTTTTTCCCCAAATATCAGAAATCTCACATTTTCATCAAATATGCTGCTTGCAGCGTCTGCTCCTTATCCGAATGTAGAAATTTCTCTATTTCCATCAACCTCGCTATCTCTGTGAACTTCTTTTGCCTATCTACATAAATGTCTTCATTTTTAGCAATCTCCTCATTTCCAACTACTTCTGATTGAAATGAAGCTGTTGTTTCTCAATTTCTCCCTTTATCAACCAATATAGTTCTCTGTAGATATCAAATTCTCAGATACCAGAAATGTGTTAGATTCATCTAATTCGCAGGTTCACCGCATTCGCCACAACTTCAATTTCTCCATATCCTTCAGATTCAGTCAACCTCAAGCTCTTCTATCAAACTGTCAATTTCTAGCAAATGAGCAAGGTGAAGCATTTTCGATATCTGCAGATATATCTCATTCTCAAAATTTACAAAACATTAAATTTCCATGAAATTAGCTGTTTGCATCATCTGCTCTTTCAGTAGCCGTACACGTTTCTCTATTTCAATTAATTTCACCATGCCCATCAATTTTTACTGTCAATCCACGTTAATATCTCTTTTTCTAACAATGTGCTCATTACCAAATGTTCATTCCTCAACTCAACCTTCAATTTCTCAATTTCTCTCTATTCCATCAAATCTGGCTCCGTGTAACTAGAAAGAAGTCAGTTTCTTGAAATTGTTTAAATTCTTCACATTTTCAACTTCCCTGCTTGCTCCAATCCTCCAAATTCACCATGCCCATCAATTTTTACTGTCAATATCTCTTTTTCTAACACTGCGCTCATTACCAAATGTTCATTCTTCAACTCAACCTTCAATTTCTCAATTTCTCTCTATTCCATCAAATCTGGCTCCGTGTAACTAGAAAGAAGTCAGTTTCTTCAAATTGTTTAAATTCTTCACATTTTCAACTTCCCTGCTTGCTCCAATCCTCCAAATTCACCATGCCCATCAATTTTTACTGTCAATATCTCTTTTTCTAACACTGCGCTCATTACCAAATGTTCATTCTTCAACTCAACCTTCAAATTCTCAATTTCTCTCTATTCCATCAAATCTGGCTCCGTGTAACTAGAAAGAAGTCAGTTTCTTGAAATTGTTTAAATTCTTCACATTTTCAACTTCCCTGCTTGCTCCAATCCTTCAAATTCTCCATATCCTTCAATTTAAGCAAACGTGTCTCTATGTATCAAGCAAAAGATCAGTTCCTACCGATAGATTAAATTCTAGCATAATCTCAATCTGCAGATATTGCTGGTTGATCATTTTTGTGAAATCTCCCATTTATATGAAAGTCGTTGCTTGTAGCTTCTGCTCCTTCTTTGAATGTGCAAGTTTCTCAATTAGTATCAAGCAGGCTAATTCTATTAATTTCTTCTGCCGTTCTACATAAATGTCTCTATTTCTAACAATTTCTTCATTGCCGTCTGCTCCTCCTTCACCTGAACCTACAATTTCTCATTTTTCAGCAAAACTAGATCTCTGCATCTAACAAATTCAAAGATCCTTGCAATTGGTGAGTTTCAGCAAATTTGCAGGTTCCCCGCAACTTCAAATCCTCCGAATGCTTCAAATTCTGCAAAGCTGCTTCTCTGAACCAAGTAAAATGTCAATCTGCAAAAATTCATCAACTTGCTTTTTCTTCATCTGGAGATAGTTCTTTTTCCCCAAATATCAGAAATCTCACATTTTCATCAAATATGCTGCTTGCAGCGTCTGCTCCTTATCCGAATGTAGAAGTTTCTCTATTTCCATCAACCTCGCTATCGCTGTGAACTTCTTTTGCCTATCTACATAAATGTCTTCATTTTTAGCAATCTCCTCATTTCCAACTACTTCTGATTGAAATGAAGCTGTTGTTTCTCAATTTCTCTCTTTATCAACCAATATAGTTCTCTGTAGATATCAAATTTTCAGATACCAGAAATGTGTTAGATTCATCTAATTCGCAGGTTCACCGCATTCGCCACAACTTCAATTTCTCCATATCCTTCAGATTCAGTCAACCTCAAGCTCTGTATCTACCAAACTGTCAATTTCTAGCAAATGAGCAAGGTGAAGCATTTTCGATATCTGCAGAATTAGATGAATCTAACAAATTATGGTATCTGAGAATTTGATATCTACAGAGAACTATATTGGTTGATAAAGGGAGAAATTGAGAAACAACAGCTTCATTTCAATCAGAAGTAGTTGGAAATGAGGAGATTGCTAAAAATGAAGACATTTATGTAGATAGGCAAAAGAAGTTCACAGAGATAGCGAGGTTGATGGAAATAGAGAAACTTCTACATTCGGATAAGGAGCAGACGCTGCAAGCAGCATATTTGATGAAAATGTGAGATTTCTGAAATTTGGGGAAAAAGAACTATCTCCAGATGAAGAAAAAGCAAGTTGATGAATTTTTGCAGTTGACATTTTACTTGGTTCAGAGAAGCAGCTTTGCAGAATTTGAAGCATTCGGAGGATTTGAAGTTGCGGGGAACCTGCAAATTTGCTGAAACTCACCAATTGCAAGGATCTTTGAATTTGTTAGATGCAGAGATCTAGTTTTGCTGAAAAATGAGAATTTTTAGGTTCAGGTGAATGAGGAGCAGACGGCAATGAAGAAATTGTTAGAAATAGAGACATTTATGTAGAACGGCAGAAGAAATTAATAGAATTATCCAGCTTGATACTAATTGAGAAACTTGCACATTCAGAGAAGGAGCAGAAGCTACAAGCAACGACTTTCATATAAATGGGAGATTTCACAAAAATGATCAACCAGCAATATCTGCAGATTGAGATGATGCTAGAATTTAATCTATCGGTAGGAACTGATCTTTTGCTTGATACATAGAGACACGTTTGCTTAAATTGAAGGATATGGAGAATTTGAAGGATTGGAGCAAGCAGGGAATTTGAAAAGGTGAAGAATTTAAAGAATTTCAAGAAACTGACTTCTTTCTAGTTACACGGAGCCAGATTTGATGGAATAGAGAGAAATTGAGAAATTGAAGTTTGAGTTGAAGAATGAACATTTGGTAATGAGCACAGTGTTAGAAAAAGAGATATTGACAGTAAAAATTGATGGGCATGGTGAAATTAATTGAAATAGAGAAACTTGTACGGCTACTGAAAGAGCAGATGATGCAAACAGCTAATTTCATGGAAATTTGATGTTTTGTAAATTTTGAGAATGAGATATATCTGCAGATATCGAAAATGCTTCACCTTGCTCATTTGCTAGAAATTGACAGTTTGATAGATACAGAGCTTGAGGTTGACTGAATCTGAAGGATATGGAGAAATTGAAGTTGTGGCGAATGCGGTGAGCCTGCGAATTAGATGAAACTAACAAATTTCTGGTATCTGAGAATTTGATATCTACAGAGATCTGTATTTGTTGATAAAGGGAGAAATTGAGAAACAACAGCTTCATTTCAATCAGAAGTAGTTGGAAATGAGGAGATTACTAAAAATGAAGACATTTATGTAGATAGGCAAAAGAAGTTAACAGAGATAGCGAGGTTGATGGAAATAGAGAAACTTCTACATTCGGATAAGGAGCAGACGCTGCAAGCAGCATATTTGATGAAAATGTGAGATTTCTGAAATTTGGGGAAAAAGAACTATCTCCAGATGAAGAAAAAGCAAGTTGATGAATTTTTGCAGATTGACATTTTACTTGGTTCAGAGAAGCAGCTTGGCAGAATTTGAAGCATTCGTAGGATTTGAAGCTGCGGGGAACCTGCAAATTTGCTGAAACTCACTATTTGCAAGGATCGCTGAATTTGTTAGATGCAGAGATCTATTTTTGCAGAACAATGAGAAATTGTTGGTTCAGGTGAATGAGGAGCAGACGGCAATGAAGAAATTGTTAGAAATAGAGACATTTATGTAGAACCGCAGAAGAAATTAATAGAATTAGCCAGCTTGATAGTAATTGAGAAACTTGCACATTCAAAGAAGGAGCAGAAGCTACAAGCAACGACTTTCATATAAATGGGAGATTTCACAAAAATGATCAACCAGCAATATCTGCAGATTGAGATGATGCTAGAATTTAATCTATCGGTAGGAACTGATCTTTTGCTTGATACATAGAGACACGTTTGCTTAAATTGAAGGATATGGAGAATTTGAAGGATTGGAGCAAGCAGGGAATTTGAAAATGTGAAGAAACTAAACAATTTCAAGAAACTGACTTCTTTCTAGTTACACGGAGCCAGATTTGTTGGAATAGAGAGAAATTGAGAAATTGAAGGTTGAGTTGAAGAATGAACATTTGGTAATGAGCACAGTGTTAGAAAAAGAGATATTAACGTGGATTGACAGTAAAAATTGATGGGCATGGTGAAATTAATTGAAATAGAGAAACTTGTACGGCTACTGAAAGAGCAGATGATGCAAACAGCTAATTTCATGGAAATTTGATGTTTTGTAAATTTTGAGAATGAGATATATCTGCAGATATCGAAAATGCTTCACCTTGCTCATTTGCTAGAAATTGACAGTTTGATAGATACAGAGCTTGAGGTTGACTGAATCTGAAGGATATGGAGAAATTGAAGTTGTGGCGAATGCGGTGAGCCTGCGAATTAGATGAAACTAACAAATTTCTGGTATCTGAGAATTTGATATCTACAGAGATCTGTATTTGTTGATAAAGGGAGAAATTGAGAAACAACAGCTTCATTTCAATCAGAAGTAGTTGGAAATGAGGGGATTACTAAAAATGAAGACATTTATGTAGATAGGCAAAAGAAGTTCACAGAGATAGCGAGGTTGATGGAAATAGAGAAACTTCTACATTCGGATAAGGAGCAGACGCTGCAAGCAGCATATTTGATGAAAATGTGAGATTTCTGAAATTTCGGGAAAAAGAACTATCTCCAGATGAAGAAAAAGCAAGTTGATGAATTTTTGCAGATTGACATTTTACTTGGTTCAGAGAAGCAGCTTCGCAGAATTTGAAGCATTCGGAGGATTTGAAGCTGCGGGGAACCTGCAAATTTGCTGAAACTCTCTATTTGCAAGGATCGCTGAATTTGTTAGATGCAGAGATCTATTTTTGCAGAACAATGAGAAATTGTAGGTTCAGGTGAATCAGGAGCAGACGGCAATGAAGAAATTGTTAGAAATAGAGACATTTATGTAGAACGGCAGAAGAAATTAATAGAATTAGCCAGCTTGATACTAATTGAGAAACTTGCACTTTCAAAGAAGGAGCAGAAGCTACAAGCAACGACTTTCATATAAATGGGAGATTTCACAAAAATGATCAACCAGCAATATCTGCAGATTGAGATGATGCTAGAATTTAATCTATCGGTAGGAACTGATCTTTTGCTTGATACATAGAGACACGTTTGCTTAAATTGAAGGATATGGAGAATTTGAAGGATTGGAGCAAGCAGGGAAGTTGAAAATGTGAGGAATTTAAACAATTTCAAGAAACTGATTTCTTTCTAGTTACACGGAGCCAGATTTGTTGGAATAGAGAGAAATTGAGAAATTGAAGGTTGAGTTGAAGAATGAACATTTGGTAATGAGCACAGTGTTAGAAAAAGAGATATTAACGTGGATTGACAGTAAAAATTGATGGGCATGGTGAAATTAATTGCAAATGTGAGATTTCTGAAATTTGGGGAAAAAGAACTATCTCCAGATGAAGAAAAAGCAAGTTGATGAATTTTTGCAGTTGACATTTTACTTGGTTCAGAGAAGCAGCTTTGCAGAATTTGAAGCATTCGGAGGATTTGAAGTTGCGGGGAACCTGCAAATTTGCTGAAACTCACTATTTGCAAGGATCTTTGAATTTGTTAGATGCAGAGAACTAGTTTTGCTGAAAAATGAGAAATTGTAGGTTCAGGTGAATGAGGAGCAGACAGCATTATCTGCAGATTGAGATTATGCTAGAATTTAATCTATCGGTAGGAACTGATCTTTTGCTTGATACACGTTTGCTTAAATTGAAGGATATGGAGAATTTGAAGGATTGGAGCAAGCAGGGAAGTTGAAAATGTGAGGAATTTAAACAATTTCAAGAAACTGACTTCTTTCTAGTTACACGGAGCCAGATTTGATGGAATAGAGAGAAATTGAGAAATTGAAGGTTGAGTTGAAGAATGAACATTTGGTAATGAGCACAGTGTTAGAAAAAGAGATATTAACGTGGATTGACAGTAAAAATTGATGGGCATGGTGAAATTAATTGAAATAGAGAAACTAGTACGGCTACTGAAAGAGCAGATGATGCAAACAGCTAATTTCATGGAAATTTGATGTTTTGTAAATTTTGAGAATGAGATATATCTGCAGATATCGAAAATGCTTCACCTTGCTCATTTGCTAGATATTGACAGTTTGATAGATACAGAGCTTGAGGTTGACTGAATCTGAAGGATATGGAGAAATTGAAGTTGTGGCGAATGCGGTGAACCTGCGAATTAGATGAATCTAACAAATTATGGTATCTGAGAATTTGAAATCTACAGAGAACTATATTTGTTGATAAAGGGAGAAATTGAGAAACAACAGCTTCATTTCAACCAAAAGTAGTTGGAAAAGAGGAGCTGGCTAAAAATGAAGACATTTATGTAAATAGGCAAAAGAAGTTCACAGAGATAGCGAGGTTGATGGAAATAGAGAAACTTCTACATTCGGATAAGGAGCAGACGCTGCAAGCAGCATATTTGATGAAAATGTGAGATTTCTGAAATTTGGGGAAAAAGAACTATCTCCAGAAAAAGCAAGTTGATGAATTATTGCAGTTGACATTTTACTTGGTTCAGAGAAGCAGCTTTGCAGAAGTTGAAGCATTCGGAGGATTTGAAGTTGCGGGGAACCTGCAAATTTGCTGAAACTCACCAATTGCAAGGATCTTTGAATTTGTTAGATGCAGAGAACTAGTTTTGCTGAAAAATGAGAAATTGTAGGTTCAGGTGAATGAGGAGCAGACGGCAATGAAGAAATTGTTAGAAATAGAGACATTTATGTAGAACGGCAGAAGAAATTAATAGAATTAGCCAGCTTGATACTAATTGAGAAACTTGCACTTTCAAAAAAGGAGCAGAAGCTACAAGCAACGACTTTCATATAAATGGGAGATTTCACAAAAATGATCAACCAGCAATATCTGCAGATTGAGATGATGCTAGAATTTAATCTATCGGTAGGAACTGATCTTTTTGCTTAAATTGAAGGGATATGGAGAATTTGAAGGATTGGAGCAAGCAGGGAATTTGAAAATGTGAAGAATTTAAACAATTTCAAGAAACTGACTTCTTTCTAGTTACACGGAGCCAGATTTGATGGAATAGAGAGAAATTGAGAAATTGAAGTTTGAGTTGAAGAATGAACATTTGGTAATGAGCACAGTGTTAGAAAAAAGAGATATTGACAGTAAAAATTGATGGGCATGGTGAAATTAATTGAAATAGAGAAACTTGTACGGCTACTGAAAGAGCAGATGATGCAAAACAGCTACATTTCATGGAAATTTGATGTTTTGTAAATTTTGAGAATGAGATATATCTGCAGATATCGAAAATCTTCACCTTGCTCATTTGCAAGATATTGACAGTTTGATAGATACAGAGCTTGAGGTTACTGAATCTGAAGGATATGGAGAAATGAAGTTGTGGCGAATGCGGTGAACCTGCGAATTAGATGAATCTAACAAATTATGGTATCTGAGAATTTGAAATCTACAGAGAACTATATTTGTTGATAAAGGGAGAAATTGAGAAACAACAGCTTCATTTCACCAAAAGTAGTTGGAAAAGAGGAGCTGGGGCTAAAAATGAAGACATTTATGTAAATAGGCAAAAGAAGTTCACAGAGATAGCGAGGTTGATGGAAATAGAGAAACTTCTACATTCGGATAAGGAGCAGACGCTGCAAGCAGCATATTTGATGAAAATGTGAGATTTCTGAAATTTGGGGGAAAAAGAACTATCTCCAGAAAAAGCAAGTTGATGAATTATTTGCAGTTGACATTTTACTTGGTTCAGAGAAGCAGCTTTGCAGAATTTGAAGCATTCGGAGGATTTGAAGTTGCGGGGAACCTGCAAATTTGCTGAAACTCACCAATTGCAAGGATCTTTTGAATTTGTTAGATGCAGAGAACTAGTTTTGCTGAAAAATGAGAAATTGTAGGTTCAGGTGAATGAGGAGCAGACGGCAATGAAGAAATTGTTAGAAATAGAGACATTTATGTAGAAGCGGCAGAAGAAATTAATAGAATTAGCCAGCTTGATACTAATTGAGAAACTTGCACTTTCAAAAAAGGAGCAGAAGCTACAAGCAACGACTTTTCATATAAATGGGAGATTTCCACAAAATGATCAACCAGCAATATCTGCAGGATTGAGATGATGCTAGAATTTAATCTATCGGTAGGAACTGATCTTTTGCTTGATACATAGAGACACGTTTGCTTAAATTGAAGGATATGGAGAATTTGAAGGATTGGAGCAAGCAGGGAATTTGAAAATGTGAAGAATTTAAACAATTTCAAGAAACTGACTTCTTTCTAGTTACACGGAGCCAGATTTGATGGAATAGAGAGAAATTGAGAAATTGAAGTTTTGAGTTGAAGAATGAACATTTGGTAATGAGCACAGTGTTAGAAAAAGAGATATTGACAGTAAAAATTGATGGGATTGGTGAAATTAATTGAAATAGAGAAACTTGTACGGCTACTGAAAGAGCAGATGAATGCAAACAGCTAATTTCATGGAATTTGATGTTTTGTAAATTTTGAGAAGGAGATATATCTGCAGATATCGAAAATGCTTCACCTTGCTCATTTGCTAGAAATTGACAGTTTGATAGATACAGAGCTTGAGGTTGACTGAATCTGAAGGATATGGAGAAATTGAAGTTGTGGCGAATGCGGTGAACCTGCGAATTAGATGAATCTAACAAATTATGGTATCTGAGAATTTGATATCTACAGAGAACTATATTGGTTGATAAAGGGAGAAATTGAGAAACAACAGCTTCATTTCAATCAGAAGTAGTTGGAAATGAGGAGATTGCTAAAAATGAAGACATTTATGTAGATAGGCAAAAGAAGTTCACAGAGATAGCGAGGTTGATGGAAATAGAGAAACTTCTACATTCGGATAAGGAGCAGACGCTGCAAGCAGCATATTTGATGAAAATGTGAGATTTCTTGAAATTTGGGGAAAAAGAACTATCTCCCAGATGAAGAAAAAGCAAGTTGATGAATTTTTGCAGTTGACATTTTTACTTGGTTCAGAGAAGCAGCTATTGCAGAATTTGAAAGCATTCGGAGGATTTGAAGTTGCGGGGAACCTGCAAATTTGCTGAAACTCACCAATTGCAAGGATCTTTGAATTTGTTAGATGCAGAGATCTAGTTTTGCTGAAAAATGAGAATTTTTAGGTTCAGGTGTTCGAGGAGCAGACGGCAATGAAGAAATTGTTAGAAATAGAGACATTTATGTAGAACGGCAGAAGAAATTAATAGAATTAGCCAGCTTGATACTAATTGAGAAACTTGCACAATCAGAGAAGGAGCAGAAAGCTACAAGCAACGACTTTCATATAAATGGGAGATTTCACAAAAATGATCAACCAGCAATATCTGCAGATTGAGATGATGCTAGAATTTAATCTATCGGTAGGAACTGATCTTTTGCTTGATACATAGAGACACGTTTGCTTAAATTGAAGGATATGGAGAATTTGAAGGATTGGAGCAAGCAGGGAAGTTGAAAATGTGAAGAAACTAAACAATTTCAAGAAACTGACTTCTTTCTAGTTACACGGAGGCCAGATTTGATTGGAATAGAGAGAAATTGAGAAATTGAAGGTTGAGTTGAAGAATGAACATTTGGTAATGAGCACAGTGTTAGAAAAAGAGATATTAACATGGATTGACAGTAAAAATTGATGGGCATGGTGAAATTAATTGAAATAGAGAAACTTGTACGGCTACTGAAAGAGCAGATGATGCAAACAGCTAATTTCATGGAAATTTGATGTTTTGGTAAATTTTGAGAATGAGATATATCTGCAGATATCGAAAATGCTTCACCTTGCTCATTTGCTAGAAATTGACAGTTTGATAGATACAGAGCTTGAGGTTGACTGAATCTGAAGGATATGGAGAAATTGAAGTTGTGGCGAAAGCCGTGAAACCTGCGAATTAGATGAAACTAACAAATTTCTGGTAATCTGAGAATTTGATATCTACAGAGAACTATATTTGTTGATAAAGGGAGAAATTGAGAAACAACAGCTTCATTTCAACCAAAAGTAGTTGGAAAAGAGGAGATGGCTAAAAATGAAGACATTTATGTAGATAGGCAAAAGAAGTTCACAGAGATAGCGAGGTTGATGGAAATAGAGAAACTTCTACATTCGGATAGGAGCAGACGCTGCAAGCAGCATATTGATGAAAATGTGAGAATTTCTGAAATTTGGGGAAAAAAGAACTATCTCCAGATGAAGAAAAAGCAAGTTGATGAATTTTTGCAGTTGACATTTTACTTGGTTCAGAGAAGCAGCTTTGCAGAATTTGAAGCATTCGGAGGATTTGAAGTTGCGGGGAACCTGCAAATTTGCTGAAACTCTCCAATTGCAAGGATCTTTGAATTTGTTAGATGCAGAGATCTAGTTTTGCTGAAAAATGAGAATTTTTAGGTTCAGGTGTTCGAGAGCAGACGGCAATGAAGAAATTGTTAGAAATAGAGACATTTATGTAGAACGGCAGAAGAAATTAATAGAATTAGCCAGCTTGATACTAATTGAGAAACTTGCACATTCAGAGAAGGAGCAGAAGCTACAAGCAACGACTTTCATATAAATGGGAGATTTCACAAAAATGATCAACCAGCAATATCTGCAGATTGAGATGATGCTAGAATTTAATCTATCGGTAGGGAACTGAATCTTTTGCTTGATACATAGAGACACGTTTGCTTAAATTGAAGGATATGGAGAATTTGAAGGATTGGAGCAAGCAGGGAAGTTGAAAATGTGAAGAAACTAAACAATTTCAAGAAACTGACTTCTTTCTAGATACACGGAGCCAGATTTGATGGAATAGAGAGAAATTGAGAATTGAAGGTTGAGTTGAAGAATGAACATTTGGTAATGAGCACAGTGTTAGAAAAAAGAGATATTAACGTGGATTGACAGTAAAAATTGATGGGCATGGTGAAATTAATTGAAATAGAGAAACTTGTACGGCTACTGAAAGAGCAGATGATGCAAACAGCTAATTTCATGGAAATTTGATGTTTTGTAAATTTTGAGAATGAGATATATCTGCAGATATCGAAAATGCTTCACCTTGCCTCATTTGCTAGAAATTGACAGTTTGATAGATACAGAGCTTGAGGTTGACTGAATCTGAAGGATATGGAGAAATTGAAGTTGTGGCGAATGCGGTGAGCCTGCGAATTAGATGAAACTAACAAATTTCTGGTATCTGAGAATTTGATATCTACAGAGATCTGTATTTGTTGATAAAGGGAGACATTGAGAAACAACAGCTTCATTTCAATCAGAAGTAGTTGGAAATGAGGAGATTACTAAAAATGAAGACATTTATGTAGATAGGCAAAAGAAGTTCACAGAGATAGCGAGGTTGATGGAAATAGAGAAACTTCTACATTCGGATAAGGAGCAGACGCTGCAAGCAGCATATTTGATGAAAATGTGAGATTTCTGAAATTTGGGGAAAAAGAACTATCTCCAGAATGAAGAAAAAGCAAGTTGATGAATTTTTGCAGTTGACATTTTACTTGGTTCAGAGAAGCAGCTTCGCAGAATTTGAAGCATTCGGAGGATTTGAAGCTGCGGGGAACCTGCAAATTTGCTGAAACTCTCTATTTGCAAGGATCGCTGAATTTGTTAGATGCAGAGATCTATTTTTGCAGAACAATGAGAAATTGTAGGTTCAGGTGAATGAGGAGCAGACGGCAATGAAGAAATTGTTAGAAATAGAGACATTTATGTAGAAGGCAGAAGAAATTAATAGAATTATCCAGCTTGATACTAATTGAGAAACTTGCACATTCAGAGAAGGAGCAGAAGCTACAAGCAACGACTTTCATATAAATGGGAGATTTCACAAAAATGATCAACCAGCAATATCTGCAGATTGAGATGATGCTAGAATTTAATCTATCGGTAGGAACTGATCTTTTGCTTGATACATAGAGACACGTTTGCTTAAATTGAAGGATATGGAGAATTTGAAGGATTGGAGCAAGCAGGGAAGTTGAAAATGTGAAGAAACTAAACAATTTTCAAGAAACTGACTTCTTTCAAGTTACACGGAGCCAGATTTGATGGAATAGAGAGAAATTGAGAAATTGAAGGTTGAGTTTGAAGAATGAACATTTGGTAATGAGCACAGTGTTAGAAAAAGAGATATTAACGTGGATTGACAGTAAAAATTGATGGGCATGGTGAAATAAATTGAAATAGAGAAACTTGTACGGCTACTGAAAGAGCAGATGATGCAAACAGCTAATTTCATGGAAATTTGATGTTTTGTAAATTTTGAGAATGAGATATATCTGCAGATATCGAAATGCTTCACCTTGCTCATTTGCTAGAAATTGACAGTTTGATAGATACAGAGCTTGAGGTTGACTGAATCTGAAGGATATGGAGAAATTGAAGTTGTGGCGAAAGCCGTGAACCTGCGAATTAGATGAAACTAACAAATTTCTGGTATCTGAGAATTTGATATCTACAGAGAACTATATTTGTTGATAAAGGGAGAACTTGAGAAACAACAGCTTCATTTCAACCAAAGTAGTTGGAAAAGAGGAGATGGCTAAAAATGAAGACATTTATGTGATAGGCAAAAGAAGTTCACAGAGATAGCGAGGTTGATGGAAATAGAGAAACTTCTACATTCGGATAAGGAGCAGACGCTGCAAGCAGCATATTTGATGAAAATGTGAGATTTCTCGAAATTTGGGGAAAAAGAACTATCTCCAGATGAAGAAAAAGCAAGTTGATGAATTTTTGCAGTTGATATTTTACTTGGTTCAGAGAAGCAGCTTTGCAGAATTTGAAGCATTCGGAGGATTTGAAGTTGCGGGGAACCTGCAAATTTGCTGAAACTCACCAATTGCAAGGATCTTTGAATTTGTTAGATGCAGAGAACTAGTTTTGCTGAAAAATGAGAAATTGTAGGTTCAGGTGAATGAGGAGCAGACGGCAATGAAGAAATTGTTAGAAATAGAGACATTTATGTAGAACGGCAGAAGAAATTAATAGAATTAGCCAGCTTGATACTAATTGAGAAACTTGCACATTCAGAGAAGGAGCAGAAGCTACAAGCAACGACTTTCATATAAATGGGAGATTTCACAAAAATGATCAACCAGCAATATCTGCAGATTGAGATGATGCTAGAATTTAATCAATCGGTAGGAACTGATCTTTTGCTTGATACATAGAGACACGTTTGCTTAAATTGAAGGATATGGAGAATTTGAAGGATTGGAGCAAGCAGGGAATTTGAAATTGTGAAGAATTTAAACAATTTCAAGAAACTGACTTCTTTCTAGTTACACGGAGCCAGATTTGATGGAATATAGAGAAATTGAGAAATTGAAGTTTGAGTTGAAGAATGAACATTTGGTAATGAGCACAGTGTTAGAAAAAGAGATATTGACAGTAAAAATTGATGGGCATGGTGAAATTAATTGAAATAGAGAAACTTGTACGGCTACTGAAAGAGCAGATGATGCAAACAGCTAATTTTCATGGAAATTTGATGTTTTGTAAATTTTGAGAATGAGATATATCTGCAGATATCGAAAATGCTTCACCTTGCTCATTTGCTAGAAATTGACAGTTTGATAGATACAGAGCTTGAGGTTGACTGAATCTGAAGGATATGGAGAAATTGAAGTTGTGGCGAATGCGCTGAACCTGCGAATTAGATGAATCTAACAAATTATGGTATCTGAGAATTTGATATCTACAGAGAACTATATTGGTTGATAAAGGGAGAAATTGAGAAACTACAGCTTCATTTCAATCAGAAGTAGTTGGAAATGAGGAGATTGCTAAAAATGAAGACATTTATGTAGATAGGCAAAAGAAGTTCACAGAGATAGCGAGGTTGATGGAAATAGAGAAACTTCTACATTCGGATAAGGAGCAGACGCTGCAAGCAGCATATTTGATGAAAATGTGAGATTTCTGAAATTTGGGGAAAAAGAACTATCTCCAGATGAAGAAAAAGCAAGTTGATGAATTTTTGCAGTTGACATTTTACTTGGTTCAGAGAAGCAGCTTGGCAGAATTTGAAGCATTCGTAGGATTTGAAGCTGCGGGGAACCTGCAAATTTGCTGAAACTCACTATTTGCAAGGATCGCTGAATTTGTTAGATGCAGAGATCTATTTTTGCAGAACAATGAGAAATTGTTGGTTCAGGTGAATGAGGAGCAGACGGCAATGAAGAAATTGTTAGAAATAGAGACATTTATGTAGAACGGCAGAAGAAATTAATAGAATTAGCCAGCTTGATAGTAATTGAGAAACTTGCACATTCAAAGAAGGAGCAGAAGCTACAAGCAACGACTTTCATATAAATGGGAGATTTCACAAAAATGATCAACCAGCAATATCTGCAGATTGAGATGATGCTAGAATTTAATCTATCGGTAGGAACTGATCTTTTGCTTGATACATAGAGACACGTTTGCTTAAATTGAAGGATATGGAGAATTTGAAGGATTGGAGCAAGCAGGGAATTTGAAAATGTGAAGAAACTAAACAATTTCAAGAAACTGACTTCTTTCTAGTTACACGGAGCCAGATTTGTTGGAATAGAGAGAAATTGAGAAATTGAAGGTTGAGTTGAAGAATGAACATTTGGTAATGAGCACAGTGTTAGAAAAAGAGATATTAACGTGGATTGACAGTAAAAATTGATGGGCATGGTGAAATTAATTGAAATAGAGAAACTTGTACGGCTACTGAAAGAGCAGATGATGCAAACAGCTAATTTCATGGAAATTTGATGTTTTGTAAATTTTGAGAATGAGATATATCTGCAGATATCGAAAATGCTTCACCTTGCTCATTTGCTAGAAATTGACAGTTTGATAGATACAGAGCTTGAGGTTGACTGAATCTGAAGGATATGGAGAAATTGAAGTTGTGGCGAATGCGGTGAGCCTGCGAATTAGATGAAACTAACAAATTTCTGGTATCTGAGAATTTGATATCTACAGAGATCTGTATTTGTTGATAAAGGGAGAAATTGAGAAACAACAGCTTCATTTCAATCAGAAGTAGTTGGAAATGAGGGGATTACTAAAAATGAAGACATTTATGTAGATAGGCAAAAGAAGTTCACAGAGATAGCGAGGTTGATGGAAATAGAGAAACTTCTACATTCGGATAAGGAGCAGACGCTGCAAGCAGCATATTTGATGAAAATGTGAGATTTCTGAAATTTCGGGAAAAAGAACTATCTCCAGATGAAGAAAAAGCAAGTTGATGAATTTTTGCAGATTGACATTTTACTTGGTTCAGAGAAGCAGCTTCGCAGAATTTGAAGCATTCGGAGGATTTGAAGCTGCGGGGAACCTGCAAATTTGCTGAAACTCTCTATTTGCAAGGATCGCTGAATTTGTTAGATGCAGAGATCTATTTTTGCAGAACAATGAGAAATTGTAGGTTCAGGTGAATCAGGAGCAGACGGCAATGAAGAAATTGTTAGAAATAGAGACATTTATGTAGAACGGCAGAAGAAATTAATAGAATTAGCCAGCTTGATACTAATTGAGAAACTTGCACTTTCAAAGAAGGAGCAGAAGCTACAAGCAACGACTTTCATATAAATGGGAGATTTCACAAAAATGATCAACCAGCAATATCTGCAGATTGAGATGATGCTAGAATTTAATCTATCGGTAGGAACTGATCTTTTGCTTGATACATAGAGACACGTTTGCTTAAATTGAAGGATATGGAGAATTTGAAGGATTGGAGCAAGCAGGGAAGTTGAAAATGTGAGGAATTTAAACAATTTCAAGAAACTGATTTCTTTCTAGTTACACGGAGCCAGATTTGTTGGAATAGAGAGAAATTGAGAAATTGAAGGTTGAGTTGAAGAATGAACATTTGGTAATGAGCACAGTGTTAGAAAAAGAGATATTAACGTGGATTGACAGTAAAAATTGATGGGCATGGTGAAATTAATTGCAAATGTGAGATTTCTGAAATTTGGGGAAAAAGAACTATCTCCAGATGAAGAAAAAGCAAGTTGATGAATTTTTGCAGTTGACATTTTACTTGGTTCAGAGAAGCAGCTTTGCAGAATTTGAAGCATTCGGAGGATTTGAAGTTGCGGGGAACCTGCAAATTTGCTGAAACTCACTATTTGCAAGGATCTTTGAATTTGTTAGATGCAGAGAACTAGTTTTGCTGAAAAATGAGAAATTGTAGGTTCAGGTGAATGAGGAGCAGACAGCATTATCTGCAGATTGAGATTATGCTAGAATTTAATCTATCGGTAGGAACTGATCTTTTGCTTGATACACGTTTGCTTAAATTGAAGGATATGGAGAATTTGAAGGATTGGAGCAAGCAGGGAAGTTGAAAATGTGAGGAATTTAAACAATTTCAAGAAACTGACTTCTTTCTAGTTACACGGAGCCAGATTTGATGGAATAGAGAGAAATTGAGAAATTGAAGGTTGAGTTGAAGAATGAACATTTGGTAATGAGCACAGTGTTAGAAAAAGAGATATTAACGTGGATTGACAGTAAAAATTGATGGGCATGGTGAAATTAATTGAAATAGAGAAACTAGTACGGCTACTGAAAGAGCAGATGATGCAAACAGCTAATTTCATGGAAATTTGATGTTTTGTAAATTTTGAGAATGAGATATATCTGCAGATATCGAAAATGCTTCACCTTGCTCATTTGCTAGATATTGACAGTTTGATAGATACAGAGCTTGAGGTTGACTGAATCTGAAGGATATGGAGAAATTGAAGTTGTGGCGAATGCGGTGAACCTGCGAATTAGATGAATCTAACAAATTATGGTATCTGAGAATTTGAAATCTACAGAGAACTATATTTGTTGATAAAGGGAGAAATTGAGAAACAACAGCTTCATTTCAACCAAAAGTAGTTGGAAAAGAGGAGCTGGCTAAAAATGAAGACATTTATGTAAATAGGCAAAAGAAGTTCACAGAGATAGCGAGGTTGATGGAAATAGAGAAACTTCTACATTCGGATAAGGAGCAGACGCTGCAAGCAGCATATTTGATGAAAATGTGAGATTTCTGAAATTTGGGGAAAAAGAACTATCTCCAGAAAAAGCAAGTTGATGAATTATTGCAGTTGACATTTTACTTGGTTCAGAGAAGCAGCTTTGCAGAAGTTGAAGCATTCGGAGGATTTGAAGTTGCGGGGAACCTGCAAATTTGCTGAAACTCACCAATTGCAAGGATCTTTGAATTTGTTAGATGCAGAGAACTAGTTTTGCTGAAAAATGAGAAATTGTAGGTTCAGGTGAATGAGGAGCAGACGGCAATGAAGAAATTGTTAGAAATAGAGACATTTATGTAGAACGGCAGAAGAAATTAATAGAATTAGCCAGCTTGATACTAATTGAGAAACTTGCACTTTCAAAAAAGGAGCAGAAGCTACAAGCAACGACTTTCATATAAATGGGAGATTTCACAAAAATGATCAACCAGCAATATCTGCAGATTGAGATGATGCTAGAATTTAATCTATCGGTAGGAACTGATCTTTTGCTTGATACATAGAGACACGTTTGCTTAAATTGAAGGATATGGAGAATTTGAAGGATTGGAGCAAGCAGGGAATTTGAAAATGTGAAGAATTTAAACAATTTCAAGAAACTGACTTCTTTCTAGTTACACGGAGCCAGATTTGATGGAATAGAGAGAAATTGAGAAATTGAAGTTTGAGTTGAAGAATGAACATTTGGTAATGAGCACAGTGTTAGAAAAAGAGATATTGACAGTAAAAATTGATGGGCATGGTGAAATTAATTGAAATAGAGAAACTTGTACGGCTACTGAAAGAGCAGATGATGCAAACAGCTAATTTCATGGAAATTTGATGTTTTGTAAATTTTGAGAATGAGATATATCTGCAGATATCGAAAATGCTTCACCTTGCTCATTTGCTAGATATTGACAGTTTGATAGATACAGAGCTTGAGGTTGACTGAATCTGAAGGATATGGAGAAATTGAAGTTGTGGCGAATGCGGTGAACCTGCGAATTAGATGAATCTAACAAATTATGGTATCTGAGAATTTGAAATCTACAGAGAACTATATTTGTTGATAAAGGGAGAAATTGAGAAACAACAGCTTCATTTCAACCAAAAGTAGTTGGAAAAGAGGAGCTGGCTAAAAATGAAGACATTTATGTAAATAGGCAAAAGAAGTTCACAGAGATAGCGAGGTTGATGGAAATAGAGAAACTTCTACATTCGGATAAGGAGCAGACGCTGCAAGCAGCATATTTGATGAAAATGTGAGATTTCTGAAATTTGGGGAAAAAGAACTATCTCCAGAAAAAGCAAGTTGATGAATTATTGCAGTTGACATTTTACTTGGTTCAGAGAAGCAGCTTTGCAGAATTTGAAGCATTCGGAGGATTTGAAGTTGCGGGGAACCTGCAAATTTGCTGAAACTCACCAATTGCAAGGATCTTTGAATTTGTTAGATGCAGAGAACTAGTTTTGCTGAAAAATGAGAAATTGTAGGTTCAGGTGAATGAGGAGCAGACGGCAATGAAGAAATTGTTAGAAATAGAGACATTTATGTAGAACGGCAGAAGAAATTAATAGAATTAGCCAGCTTGATACTAATTGAGAAACTTGCACTTTCAAAAAAGGAGCAGAAGCTACAAGCAACGACTTTCATATAAATGGGAGATTTCACAAAAATGATCAACCAGCAATATCTGCAGATTGAGATGATGCTAGAATTTAATCTATCGGTAGGAACTGATCTTTTGCTTGATACATAGAGACACGTTTGCTTAAATTGAAGGATATGGAGAATTTGAAGGATTGGAGCAAGCAGGGAATTTGAAAATGTGAAGAATTTAAACAATTTCAAGAAACTGACTTCTTTCTAGTTACACGGAGCCAGATTTGATGGAATAGAGAGAAATTGAGAAATTGAAGTTTGAGTTGAAGAATGAACATTTGGTAATGAGCACAGTGTTAGAAAAAGAGATATTGACAGTAAAAATTGATGGGCATGGTGAAATTAATTGAAATAGAGAAACTTGTACGGCTACTGAAAGAGCAGATGATGCAAACAGCTAATTTCATGGAAATTTGATGTTTTGTAAATTTTGAGAAGGAGATATATCTGCAGATATCGAAAATGCTTCACCTTGCTCATTTGCTAGAAATTGACAGTTTGATAGATACAGAGCTTGAGGTTGACTGAATCTGAAGGATATGGAGAAATTGAAGTTGTGGCGAATGCGGTGAACCTGCGAATTAGATGAATCTAACAAATTATGGTATCTGAGAATTTGATATCTACAGAGAACTATATTGGTTGATAAAGGGAGAAATTGAGAAACAACAGCTTCATTTCAATCAGAAGTAGTTGGAAATGAGGAGATTGCTAAAAATGAAGACATTTATGTAGATAGGCAAAAGAAGTTCACAGAGATAGCGAGGTTGATGGAAATAGAGAAACTTCTACATTCGGATAAGGAGCAGACGCTGCAAGCAGCATATTTGATGAAAATGTGAGATTTCTGAAATTTGGGGAAAAAGAACTATCTCCAGATGAAGAAAAAGCAAGTTGATGAATTTTTGCAGTTGACATTTTACTTGGTTCAGAGAAGCAGCTTTGCAGAATTTGAAGCATTCGGAGGATTTGAAGTTGCGGGGAACCTGCAAATTTGCTGAAACTCACCAATTGCAAGGATCTTTGAATTTGTTAGATGCAGAGATCTAGTTTTGCTGAAAAATGAGAATTTTTAGGTTCAGGTGTTCGAGGAGCAGACGGCAATGAAGAAATTGTTAGAAATAGAGACATTTATGTAGAACGGCAGAAGAAATTAATAGAATTAGCCAGCTTGATACTAATTGAGAAACTTGCACATTCAGAGAAGGAGCAGAAGCTACAAGCAACGACTTTCATATAAATGGGAGATTTCACAAAAATGATCAACCAGCAATATCTGCAGATTGAGATGATGCTAGAATTTAATCTATCGGTAGGAACTGATCTTTTGCTTGATACATAGAGACACGTTTGCTTAAATTGAAGGATATGGAGAATTTGAAGGATTGGAGCAAGCAGGGAAGTTGAAAATGTGAAGAAACTAAACAATTTCAAGAAACTGACTTCTTTCTAGTTACACGGAGCCAGATTTGATGGAATAGAGAGAAATTGAGAAATTGAAGGTTGAGTTGAAGAATGAACATTTGGTAATGAGCACAGTGTTAGAAAAAGAGATATTAACATGGATTGACAGTAAAAATTGATGGGCATGGTGAAATTAATTGAAATAGAGAAACTTGTACGGCTACTGAAAGAGCAGATGATGCAAACAGCTAATTTCATGGAAATTTGATGTTTTGTAAATTTTGAGAATGAGATATATCTGCAGATATCGAAAATGCTTCACCTTGCTCATTTGCTAGAAATTGACAGTTTGATAGATACAGAGCTTGAGGTTGACTGAATCTGAAGGATATGGAGAAATTGAAGTTGTGGCGAAAGCCGTGAACCTGCGAATTAGATGAAACTAACAAATTTCTGGTATCTGAGAATTTGATATCTACAGAGAACTATATTTGTTGATAAAGGGAGAAATTGAGAAACAACAGCTTCATTTCAACCAAAAGTAGTTGGAAAAGAGGAGATGGCTAAAAATGAAGACATTTATGTAGATAGGCAAAAGAAGTTCACAGAGATAGCGAGGTTGATGGAAATAGAGAAACTTCTACATTCGGATAAGGAGCAGACGCTGCAAGCAGCATATTTGATGAAAATGTGAGATTTCTGAAATTTGGGGAAAAAGAACTATCTCCAGATGAAGAAAAAGCAAGTTGATGAATTTTTGCAGTTGACATTTTACTTGGTTCAGAGAAGCAGCTTTGCAGAATTTGAAGCATTCGGAGGATTTGAAGTTGCGGGGAACCTGCAAATTTGCTGAAACTCACCAATTGCAAGGATCTTTGAATTTGTTAGATGCAGAGATCTAGTTTTGCTGAAAAATGAGAATTTTTAGGTTCAGGTGTTCGAGGAGCAGACGGCAATGAAGAAATTGTTAGAAATAGAGACATTTATGTAGAACGGCAGAAGAAATTAATAGAATTAGCCAGCTTGATACTAATTGAGAAACTTGCACATTCAGAGAAGGAGCAGAAGCTACAAGCAACGACTTTCATATAAATGGGAGATTTCACAAAAATGATCAACCAGCAATATCTGCAGATTGAGATGATGCTAGAATTTAATCTATCGGTAGGAACTGATCTTTTGCTTGATACATAGAGACACGTTTGCTTAAATTGAAGGATATGGAGAATTTGAAGGATTGGAGCAAGCAGGGAAGTTGAAAATGTGAAGAAACTAAACAATTTCAAGAAACTGACTTCTTTCTAGTTACACGGAGCCAGATTTGATGGAATAGAGAGAAATTGAGAAATTGAAGGTTGAGTTGAAGAATGAACATTTGGTAATGAGCACAGTGTTAGAAAAAGAGATATTAACGTGGATTGACAGTAAAAATTGATGGGCATGGTGAAATTAATTGAAATAGAGAAACTTGTACGGCTACTGAAAGAGCAGATGATGCAAACAGCTAATTTCATGGAAATTTGATGTTTTGTAAATTTTGAGAATGAGATATATCTGCAGATATCGAAAATGCTTCACCTTGCTCATTTGCTAGAAATTGACAGTTTGATAGATACAGAGCTTGAGGTTGACTGAATCTGAAGGATATGGAGAAATTGAAGTTGTGGCGAATGCGGTGAGCCTGCGAATTAGATGAAACTAACAAATTTCTGGTATCTGAGAATTTGATATCTACAGAGATCTGTATTTGTTGATAAAGGGAGACATTGAGAAACAACAGCTTCATTTCAATCAGAAGTAGTTGGAAATGAGGAGATTACTAAAAATGAAGACATTTATGTAGATAGGCAAAAGAAGTTCACAGAGATAGCGAGGTTGATGGAAATAGAGAAACTTCTACATTCGGATAAGGAGCAGACGCTGCAAGCAGCATATTTGATGAAAATGTGAGATTTCTGAAATTTGGGGAAAAAGAACTATCTCCAGATGAAGAAAAAGCAAGTTGATGAATTTTTGCAGTTGACATTTTACTTGGTTCAGAGAAGCAGCTTCGCAGAATTTGAAGCATTCGGAGGATTTGAAGCTGCGGGGAACCTGCAAATTTGCTGAAACTCTCTATTTGCAAGGATCGCTGAATTTGTTAGATGCAGAGATCTATTTTTGCAGAACAATGAGAAATTGTAGGTTCAGGTGAATGAGGAGCAGACGGCAATGAAGAAATTGTTAGAAATAGAGACATTTATGTAGAACGGCAGAAGAAATTAATAGAATTATCCAGCTTGATACTAATTGAGAAACTTGCACATTCAGAGAAGGAGCAGAAGCTACAAGCAACGACTTTCATATAAATGGGAGATTTCACAAAAATGATCAACCAGCAATATCTGCAGATTGAGATGATGCTAGAATTTAATCTATCGGTAGGAACTGATCTTTTGCTTGATACATAGAGACACGTTTGCTTAAATTGAAGGATATGGAGAATTTGAAGGATTGGAGCAAGCAGGGAAGTTGAAAATGTGAAGAAACTAAACAATTTCAAGAAACTGACTTCTTTCTAGTTACACGGAGCCAGATTTGATGGAATAGAGAGAAATTGAGAAATTGAAGGTTGAGTTGAAGAATGAACATTTGGTAATGAGCACAGTGTTAGAAAAAGAGATATTAACGTGGATTGACAGTAAAAATTGATGGGCATGGTGAAATTAATTGAAATAGAGAAACTTGTACGGCTACTGAAAGAGCAGATGATGCAAACAGCTAATTTCATGGAAATTTGATGTTTTGTAAATTTTGAGAATGAGATATATCTGCAGATATCGAAAATGCTTCACCTTGCTCATTTGCTAGAAATTGACAGTTTGATAGATACAGAGCTTGAGGTTGACTGAATCTGAAGGATATGGAGAAATTGAAGTTGTGGCGAAAGCCGTGAACCTGCGAATTAGATGAAACTAACAAATTTCTGGTATCTGAGAATTTGATATCTACAGAGAACTATATTTGTTGATAAAGGGAGAAATTGAGAAACAACAGCTTCATTTCAACCAAAAGTAGTTGGAAAAGAGGAGATGGCTAAAAATGAAGACATTTATGTAGATAGGCAAAAGAAGTTCACAGAGATAGCGAGGTTGATGGAAATAGAGAAACTTCTACATTCGGATAAGGAGCAGACGCTGCAAGCAGCATATTTGATGAAAATGTGAGATTTCTGAAATTTGGGGAAAAAGAACTATCTCCAGATGAAGAAAAAGCAAGTTGATGAATTTTTGCAGTTGATATTTTACTTGGTTCAGAGAAGCAGCTTTGCAGAATTTGAAGCATTCGGAGGATTTGAAGTTGCGGGGAACCTGCAAATTTGCTGAAACTCACCAATTGCAAGGATCTTTGAATTTGTTAGATGCAGAGAACTAGTTTTGCTGAAAAATGAGAAATTGTAGGTTCAGGTGAATGAGGAGCAGACGGCAATGAAGAAATTGTTAGAAATAGAGACATTTATGTAGAACGGCAGAAGAAATTAATAGAATTAGCCAGCTTGATACTAATTGAGAAACTTGCACATTCAGAGAAGGAGCAGAAGCTACAAGCAACGACTTTCATATAAATGGGAGATTTCACAAAAATGATCAACCAGCAATATCTGCAGATTGAGATGATGCTAGAATTTAATCAATCGGTAGGAACTGATCTTTTGCTTGATACATAGAGACACGTTTGCTTAAATTGAAGGATATGGAGAATTTGAAGGATTGGAGCAAGCAGGGAATTTGAAATTGTGAAGAATTTAAACAATTTCAAGAAACTGACTTCTTTCTAGTTACACGGAGCCAGATTTGATGGAATATAGAGAAATTGAGAAATTGAAGTTTGAGTTGAAGAATGAACATTTGGTAATGAGCACAGTGTTAGAAAAAGAGATATTGACAGTAAAAATTGATGGGCATGGTGAAATTAATTGAAATAGAGAAACTTGTACGGCTACTGAAAGAGCAGATGATGCAAACAGCTAATTTCATGGAAATTTGATGTTTTGTAAATTTTGAGAATGAGATATATCTGCAGATATCGAAAATGCTTCACCTTGCTCATTTGCTAGAAATTGACAGTTTGATAGATACAGAGCTTGAGGTTGACTGAATCTGAAGGATATGGAGAAATTGAAGTTGTGGCGAATGCGCTGAACCTGCGAATTAGATGAATCTAACAAATTATGGTATCTGAGAATTTGATATCTACAGAGAACTATATTGGTTGATAAAGGGAGAAATTGAGAAACTACAGCTTCATTTCAATCAGAAGTAGTTGGAAATGAGGAGATTGCTAAAAATGAAGACATTTATGTAGATAGGCAAAAGAAGTTCACAGAGATAGCGAGGTTGATGGAAATAGAGAAACTTCTACATTCGGATAAGGAGCAGACGCTGCAAGCAGCATATTTGATGAAAATGTGAGATTTCTGAAATTTGGGGAAAAAGAACTATCTCCAGATGAAGAAAAAGCAAGTTGATGAATTTTTGCAGTTGACATTTTACTTGGTTCAGAGAAGCAGCTTTGCAGAATTTGAAGCATTCGGAGGATTTGAAGTTGCGGGGAACCTGCAAATTTGCTGAAACTCACCAATTGCAAGGATCTTTGAATTTGTTAGATGCAGAGATCTAGTTTTGCTGAAAAATGAGAATTTTTAGGTTCAGGTGTTCGAGGAGCAGACGGCAATGAAGAAATTGTTAGAAATAGAGACATTTATGTAGAACGGCAGAAGAAATTAATAGAATTAGCCAGCTTGATACTAATTGAGAAACTTGCACATTCAGAGAAGGAGCAGAAGCTACAAGCAACGACTTTCATATAAATGGGAGATTTCACAAAAATGATCAACCAGCAATATCTGCAGATTGAGATGATGCTAGAATTTAATCTATCGGTAGGAACTGATCTTTTGCTTGATAC
Organism: Isurus oxyrinchus; assembly: GCA_026770705.1. NCBI lineage: Eukaryota > Metazoa > Chordata > Chondrichthyes > Lamniformes > Lamnidae > Isurus > Isurus oxyrinchus. Next base: position 54,230 of record JANJGN010002747.1, read on the forward strand.
ATAGAGACACGTTTGCTTAAATTGAAGGATATGGAGAATTTGAAGGATTGGAGCAAGCAGGGAAGTTGAAAATGTGAAGAAACTAAACAATTTCAAGAAACTGACTTCTTTCTAGTTACACGGAGCCAGATTTGATGGAATAGAGAGAAATTGAGAAATTGAAGGTTGAGTTGAAGAATGAACATTTGGTAATGAGCACAGTGTTAGAAAAAGAGATATTAACGTGGATTGACAGTAAAAATTGATGGGCATGGTGAAATTAATTGAAATAGAGAAACTTGTACGGCTACTGAAAGAGCAGATGATGCAAACAGCTAATTTCATGGAAATTTGATGTTTTGTAAATTTTGAGAATGAGATATATCTGCAGATATCGAAAATGCTTCACCTTGCTCATTTGCTAGAAATTGACAGTTTGATAGATACAGAGCTTGAGGTTGACTGAATCTGAAGGATATGGAGAAATTGAAGTTGTGGCGAATGCGGTGAGCCTGCGAATTAGATGAAACTAACAAATTTCTGGTATCTGAGAATTTGATATCTACAGAGATCTGTATTTGTTGATAAAGGGAGACATTGAGAAACAACAGCTTCATTTCAATCAGAAGTAGTTGGAAATGAGGAGATTACTAAAAATGAAGACATTTATGTAGATAGGCAAAAGAAGTTCACAGAGATAGCGAGGTTGATGGAAATAGAGAAACTTCTACATTCGGATAAGGAGCAGACGCTGCAAGCAGCATATTTGATGAAAATGTGAGATTTCTGAAATTTGGGGAAAAAGAATTATCTCCAGATGAAGAAAAAGCAAGTTGATGAATTTTTGCAGTTGACATTTTACTTGGTTCAGAGAAGCAGCTTCGCAGAATTTGAAGCATTCGGAGGATTTGAAGCTGCGGGGAACCTGCAAATTTGCTGAAACTCTCTATTTGCAAGGATCGCTGAATTTGTTAGATGCAGAGATCTATTTTTGCAGAACAATGAGAAATTGTAGGTTCAGGTGAATGAGGAGCAGACGGCAATGAAGAAATTGTTAGAAATAGAGACATTTATGTAGAACGGCAGAAGAAATTAATAGAATTAGCCAGCTTGATACTAATTGAGAAACTTGCACATTCAGAGAAGGAGCAGAAGCTACAAGCAACGACTTTCATATAAATGGGAGATTTCACAAAAATGATCAACCAGCAATATCTGCAGATTGAGATGATGCTAGAATTTAATCTATCGGTAGGAACTGATCTTTTGCTTGATACATAGAGACACGTTTGCTTAAATTGAAGGATATGGAGAATTTGAAGGATTGGAGCAAGCAGGGAAGTTGAAAATGTGAAGAAACTAAACAATTTCAAGAAACTGACTTCTTTCTAGTTACACGGAGCCAGATTTGATGGAATAGAGAGAAATTGAGAAATTGAAGGTTGAGTTGAAGAATGAACATTTGGTAATGAGCACAGTGTTAGAAAAAGAGATATTAACGTGGATTGACAGTAAAAATTGATGGGCATGGTGAAATTAATTGAAATAGAGAAACTTGTACGGCTACTGAAAGAGCAGATGATGCAAACAGCTAATTTCATGGAAATTTGATGTTTTGTAAATTTTGAGAATGAGATATATCTGCAGATATCGAAAATGCTTCACCTTGCTCATTTGCTAGAAATTGACAGTTTGATAGATACAGAGCTTGAGGTTGACTGAATCTGAAGGATATGGAGAAATTGAAGTTGTGGCGAAAGCCGTGAACCTGCGAATTAGATGAAACTAACAAATTTCTGGTATCTGAGAATTTGATATCTACAGAGAACTATATTTGTTGATAAAGGGAGAAATTGAGAAACAACAGCTTCATTTCAACCAAAAGTAGTTGGAAAAGAGGAGATGGCTAAAAATGAAGACATTTATGTAGATAGGCAAAAGAAGTTCACAGAGATAGCGAGGTTGATGGAAATAGAGAAACTTCTACATTCGGATAAGGAGCAGACGCTGCAAGCAGCATATTTGATGAAAATGTGAGATTTCTGAAATTTGGGGAAAAAGAACTATCTCCAGATGAAGAAAAAGCAAGTTGATGAATTTTTGCAGTTGATATTTTACTTGGTTCAGAGAAGCAGCTTTGCAGAATTTGAAGCATTCGGAGGATTTGAAGTTGCGGGGAACCTGCAAATTTGCTGAAACTCACCAATTGCAAGGATCTTTGAATTTGTTAGATGCAGAGAACTAGTTTTGCTGAAAAATGAGAAATTGTAGGTTCAGGTGAATGAGGAGCAGACGGCAATGAAGAAATTGTTAGAAATAGAGACATTTATGTAGAACGGCAGAAGAAATTAATAGAATTAGCCAGCTTGATACTAATTGAGAAACTTGCACATTCAGAGAAGGAGCAGAAGCTACAAGCAACGACTTTCATATAAATGGGAGATTTCACAAAAATGATCAACCAGCAATATCTGCAGATTGAGATGATGCTAGAATTTAATCTATCGGTAGGAACTGATCTTTTGCTTGATACATAGAGACACGTTTGCTTAAATTGAAGGATATGGAGAATTTGAAGGATTGGAGCAAGCAGGGAATTTGAAATTGTGAAGAATTTAAACAATTTCAAGAAACTGACTTCTTTCTAGTTACACGGAGCCAGATTTGATGGAATATAGAGAAATTGAGAAATTGAAGTTTGAGTTGAAGAATGAACATTTGGTAATGAGCACAGTGTTAGAAAAAGAGATATTGACAGTAAAAATTGATGGGCATGGTGAAATTAATTGAAATAGAGAAACTTGTACGGCTACTGAAAGAGCAGATGATGCAAACAGCTAATTTCATGGAAATTTGATGTTTTGTAAATTTTGAGAATGAGATATATCTGCAGATATCGAAAATGCTTCACCTTGCTCATTTGCTAGAAATTGACAGTTTGATAGATACAGAGCTTGAGGTTGACTGAATCTGAAGGATATGGAGAAATTGAAGTTGTGGCGAATGCGCTGAACCTGCGAATTAGATGAATCTAACAAATTATGGTATCTGAGAATTTGATATCTACAGAGAACTATATTGGTTGATAAAGGGAGAAATTGAGAAACTACAGCTTCATTTCAATCAGAAGTAGTTGGAAATGAGGAGATTGCTAAAAATGAAGACATTTATGTAGATAGGCAAAAGAAGTTCACAGAGATAGCGAGGTTGATGGAAATAGAGAAACTTCTACATTCGGATAAGGAGCAGACGCTGCAAGCAGCATATTTGATGAAAATGTGAGATTTCTGAAATTTGGGGAAAAAGAACTATCTCCAGATGAAGAAAAAGCAAGTTGATGAATTTTTGCAGTTGACATTTTACTTGGTTCAGAGAAGCAGCTTTGCAGAATTTGAAGCATTCGGAGGATTTGAAGTTGCGGGGAACCTGCAAATTTGCTGAAACTCACCAATTGCAAGGATCTTTGAATTTGTTAGATGCAGAGATCTAGTTTTGCTGAAAAATGAGAATTTTTAGGTTCAGGTGTTCGAGGAGCAGACGGCAATGAAGAAATTGTTAGAAATAGAGACATTTATGTAGAACGGCAGAAGAAATTAATAGAATTAGCCAGCTTGATACTAATTGAGAAACTTGCACATTCAGAGAAGGAGCAGAAGCTACAAGCAACGACTTTCATATAAATGGGAGATTTCACAAAAATGATCAACCAGCAATATCTGCAGATTGAGATGATGCTAGAATTTAATCTATCGGTAGGAACTGATCTTTTGCTTGATACATAGAGACACGTTTGCTTAAATTGAAGGATATGGAGAATTTGAAGGATTGGAGCAAGCAGGGAAGTTGAAAATGTGAAGAAACTAAACAATTTCAAGAAACTGACTTCTTTCTAGTTACACGGAGCCAGATTTGATGGAATAGAGAGAAATTGAGAAATTGAAGGTTGAGTTGAAGAATGAACATTTGGTAATGAGCACAGTGTTAGAAAAAGAGATATTAACGTGGATTGACAGTAAAAATTGATGGGCATGGTGAAATTAATTGAAATAGAGAAACTTGTACGGCTACTGAAAGAGCAGATGATGCAAACAGCTAATTTCATGGAAATTTGATGTTTTGTAAATTTTGAGAATGAGATATATCTGCAGATATCGAAAATGCTTCACCTTGCTCATTTGCTAGAAATTGACAGTTTGATAGATACAGAGCTTGAGGTTGACTGAATCTGAAGGATATGGAGAAATTGAAGTTGTGGCGAAAGCCGTGAACCTGCGAATTAGATGAAACTAACAAATTTCTGGTATCTGAGAATTTGATATCTACAGAGAACTATATTTGTTGATAAAGGGAGAAATTGAGAAACAACAGCTTCATTTCAACCAAAAGTAGTTGGAAAAGAGGAGATGGCTAAAAATGAAGACATTTATGTAGATAGGCAAAAGAAGTTCACAGAGATAGCGAGGTTGATGGAAATAGAGAAACTTCTACATTCGGATAAGGAGCAGACGCTGCAAGCAGCATATTTGATGAAAATGTGAGATTTCTGAAATTTGGGGAAAAAGAACTATCTCCAGATGAAGAAAAAGCAAGTTGATGAATTTTTGCAGTTGATATTTTACTTGGTTCAGAGAAGCAGCTTTGCAGAATTTGAAGCATTCGGAGGATTTGAAGTTGCGGGGAACCTGCAAATTTGCTGAAACTCACCAATTGCAAGGATCTTTGAATTTGTTAGATGCAGAGAACTAGTTTTGCTGAAAAATGAGAAATTGTAGGTTCAGGTGAATGAGGAGCAGACGGCAATGAAGAAATTGTTAGAAATAGAGACATTTATGTAGAACGGCAGAAGAAATTAATAGAATTAGCCAGCTTGATACTAATTGAGAAACTTGCACATTCAGAGAAGGAGCAGAAGCTACAAGCAACGACTTTCATATAAATGGGAGATTTCACAAAAATGATCAACCAGCAATATCTGCAGATTGAGATGATGCTAGAATTTAATCACTCGGTAGGAACTGATCTTTTGCTTGATACATAGAGACACGTTTGCTTAAATTGAAGGATATGGAGAATTTGAAGGATTGGAGCAAGCAGGGAATTTGAAATTGTGAAGAATTTAAACAATTTCAAGAAACTGACTTCTTTCTAGTTACACGGAGCCAGATTTGATGGAATATAGAGAAATTGAGAAATTGAAGTTTGAGTTGAAGAATGAACATTTGGTAATGAGCACAGTGTTAGAAAAAGAGATATTGACAGTAAAAATTGATGGGCATGGTGAAATTAATTGAAATAGAGAAACTTGTACGGCTACTGAAAGAGCAGATGATGCAAACAGCTAATTTCATGGAAATTTGATGTTTTGTAAATTTTGAGAATGAGATATATCTGCAGATATCGAAAATGCTTCACCTTGCTCATTTGCTAGAAATTGACAGTTTGATAGATACAGAGCTTGAGGTTGACTGAATCTGAAGGATATGGAGAAATTGAAGTTGTGGCGAATGCGCTGAACCTGCGAATTAGATGAATCTAACAAATTATGGTATCTGAGAATTTGATATCTACAGAGAACTATATTGGTTGATAAAGGGAGAAATTGAGAAACTACAGCTTCATTTCAATCAGAAGTAGTTGGAAATGAGGAGATTGCTAAAAATGAAGACATTTATGTAGATAGGCAAAAGAAGTTCACAGAGATAGCGAGGTTGATGGAAATAGAGAAACTTCTACATTCGGATAAGGAGCAGACGCTGCAAGCAGCATATTTGATGAAAATGTGAGATTTCTGAAATTTGGGGAAAAAGAACTATCTCCAGATGAAGAAAAAGCAAGTTGATGAATTTTTGCAGTTGATATTTTACTTGGTTCAGAGAAGCA